>FXXK01000124.1:262665-362210 GCA_900184695.1 Betula pendula | reverse complement strand
TGGAAGAAGCCCAGTCGTCACCGGAGATGTTCCAGCGTGCCGGTCATTAGGAGAACCGATCACCTGAGCATACGAGGTTTCAGGAACATCCACCGGCCGGGATAGAGAGCCGTCATCGTCATCTGAGCGCGCCGACCTAGTCGTTACCGGTACCAAAACCACCTCCGGCGTGGAAGACGGCGCGGCAAGGCTCTGGTTGGATGGGGAAGCATCCACGCGACCCGACCCCAGCTTAGAACCGCAACCCGGACTGATTGTCTTGGGTTTAAGTTTACAAGCCCAAATCTTCCTTTTTAATTCCCGGGCCTTGCGGGTCTTAAAGGAAAGTAAACCCTTGTAACCCGAAATGGGCTTCAAGCCCAAGTCACCAGCCTGCCACCCATCCTCCACAGGCCCAGAGGCCCAAATGATTTCAAATTTGAAATGCTCCAGACACTTCCCTAGCCACTCGACAGCTTCCGAAATTTTCGCCGTTGAATGAGGACGACAGCTACGGCCTCGAACTCTGGGACTGATGACTTCACGGAGGATTTCACCCACCGGAACAGGGAAGCCCATCTCCAGGTCGTAACAATTCACCGCCGTTCTCACCGCCGGAGTCTCTTCTAGCGTCCCCAATGGAAAGAGGTCAAGCTCTCTCAAGTCTCCGCCGTAATCTCCTCTAACGCCGGAGTCTCCGCCGATCTCAACGCCGGAGAAACCCGTCAATCCAACCATCTCAGGGCGTTTCTTGTCCGTAGAAGGGACCACCGTGCGGACCACCTCTGCGAATGACGGAACAGCCCACCTCTTTCCCTTCGTTAAAGGAGCAGCCCTCGGCGACTCCATCCTCCCAGCAACTGAACCCATCAAATCTTCAAGTACGACCTTCACCTTACTCAACTCATCGGCAAAGCGCCTCCACCCAAACCCTTTACGACCCTCAGGGATCACAATACGACTTCTCCGGCCACCCTCGACTACATCTTACTCCAACATGCTCCAAAACTGTTGGAGTTTCTCTGAGCGATGAACTTTTTCGGTCCTTCCCTGAAACTCTTCGCGAAAACATTCGAACCAAGCTCAGCCACCAGATTCTCCACCGTAGAAGCCAACCACCCAACGCCCAGCAAACCCAAGCATATGACATTAGATAAACCCTTCCTCTTCTCTTCCAGCCGAAGAACAGAGGCCCCTTCCCCCACCGAAAGTTCAAAACTTTTGGCCTCCACAAAAAAGCGTCTCAAGAACGCCATCACCAACCGAATGCCCCTCAGACTGCACCGCAGGACACAACCCAGTACTGCACCGCAGTACTTGTAACTATTTATAAATACTAATAGCAAAATCATTCCCCAATAGTATTTGAATTGTGTTTACCTATAGAGAAGAAAAAAAGTTAAGGAGAAAAATTGAAGTATCAATTTAACGAGGGAGGTGACATCATGCAAGTTAAGTTTTGAGTAATTTCGTGTCTGTGTCTCCACCAATCAACCAGAAAAGTGTGGTCATGATTATCCAAGCAAAGTGCTTTTGCCAATAATGAGGTTGCCATAATCCAAAATTCATGTGGAGATGTCTTTGTCAAGTTTGTGGTTGACATGAAGTGGTTTTCTTTGAAACAGGTCAATGAATTCAAGTCAATAGAGAAGTTCAAGATTTTCAACACAAACAATTTGTAAGTCATGTTGGCCTAAGTGCTATTAACAAACATTGATCGAATACTAACAACATTTCACACAGGTGGGTAAACTTGAAGGCAATTAAGAGGCTTGTGGAAACTGATGCATTAAAGATGGAGATCATACCAAACCCAAAGGTATATTTGATTATTCTTATGGTGATCCTCCTATATTTGCTCTGGATTTCTGATGCTTAGACAGGCAAGTAACTGGTAACAGTTAATCGTATATGTAGGAAGTGGATGGAATCAAAGTTCTTCAGCTGGAAACTGCAGCTGGTGCAGCAATTAAGGTACTTATTGTACAAAAACTTATTCTTAAGATGTTTCTAAAAGTTGAAAATTGACCTTGTTATTCTTTCATCTTGGGTCAACCAGTTCTTTGATGATGCCATTGGTATCAATGTACCTCGATCTCGATTCCTTCCAGTGAAGGCAACTTCGGATTTGCTTCTTGTCCAGGTTACCCTCTTCTCTGACATTAGGAATAGGATGTTGAATAGTGATTTGAGGTTTGTCTTACAGTCCCTTTTTTTTTTTCTTTTCTTTGCTTCTTTGGGGCAGTCTGATCTCTATACATTAGAAGATGGCTTTGTTATCCGAAATGAAGCTAGGAAAAATCCTGCAAATCCTTCCATTGAATTGGGGCCTGAATTTAAGAAGGTGAAAATTTATCATAGTGATCTTGTTTTACTAGATGCGTGAAGCTTCTTGATATTGATAGTAATTTTGTCATCTCCTTAACAGGTTGGCAACTTCTTGAGTCGATTCAAGTCTATACCTAGTATCATTGAGCTTGATAGCCTTAAAGTGGCCGGTGATGTATGGTTCGGTACTGGTGTTACTCTCAAGGTATTATATTACTCTTTTTGCTTTACGGTTGCCCATTTCTTTAAGAGTTTGCCTATGACTTCCAGATACATTTTACTTAACAATTAGCAGATAATATTCTGATTTTAATATTGCTGAAATCAGTCTAATTGATTTGCAATTTTGCCTCCTTACAGTGTTGATGCCATAAAAACATTTGACAAATTCTATTCGTTGATCAAAATTTTTACCCCCTTTTTTTTTTTCTCCAAACTGCATCAGTTCCAAAAACATCTCATAAAAGTCTCGAAACTATGAATTTCTATCAAAACCCATTGTGGGTGCTTCAGTGAGGATTTAAAAGTGTTTTTTTTTTTTTTTTTTTCTAATTTACTTAATGATAATTGAAAAATACAAGCATGTGGAATTAAAATTTTTCCTGAGGAATGAGTGACAACTTTTATTTTTTTGCAAAAATTAAACCATAGAAATTTATTGTTATTTCATGTTTGATAAGATTAGTAACCGTTGGCAACCAAATTTTCTATCACTCTTTGTTAATCTAATTGGTATTTTCTTAGAATCTAACTTTTGACATTAATTCTCTGATTGATATTGTTGTTATAAATGTATTGGTTGAAGTTTCTGCAAGTTCCCAGATAATGTATTTGTTGATAAAAAGGCAATGCATTTGCTAAATTGATGTTGTGGGATCGACCTTGGTATAAATTCTAAATTACTACTTCATGCTTGTATACACCTACATATGTCTGAGTGGTGTGGGTAGGGTTTGATGGAGTTTGGCTCCTAGCTATTTCTGAACATACATTCAACAAAATCTGAATGTGTGAGAGGCTGATCCAGTAAAAAAAATGGGGGGTTTAAAATTAGTCTTCTATTATCAAAAAGAATGAAATTGCAAGAAAAGATTTGATGCATAATGATGGTAAGTTTTAAAGATAATGATGATGGTAATTTCTAATTGACGACAATTATGCACCATAATGACAATTATAACATCATGATTTTTTGTGATTTTTGTTTTTTGGTGCAAAGCTATCACATATTCAAACCAAAAGTTTTACAATCCCTGTTAGCTTTGCTGATTGTACTAGTAAAGGAACAAGGTTTTCCAATGGAGTTTTATATGCTAATTTACTTATCGAAAAAAGGTTTTCCAATGGAGTTGTGCCTGTGTTAGATATCTGCATTTGGTATTATGGATATTTCTTGTGCATCTCTAAGGCTCCATTTGTTTCTAGGCGAAGCATTTTCAGGCTGGTAGTCCAACGCTAGAAAACCAGTAATTTTTTTGGAAAATATTGTTAGCTGAAAATATTTATGTCAAAAAATGTTTTACTTGAAATGAACGGAGCCTGTTTCATTCATTAATATATAAGCCAAGCCAAAGAACTATGAGAATAAGGTAGAGGATGAAGTCCTGGGGTGAAAACTCAATGAATGCACGTGTAACTTACTAATACAATGAGTGCATCTGATTTTTTTTTACTCTTGTTTTTGGAGCCTGCCGCTGTCAATAATATATTATATATATATATATATATATATATATATATTATATAATATATATATATATATATTCCTTTTGACTTGTATAAATGAATACCGAATATCAGTTTGCGAAGACTTTTTAAATAAACATTATAGGCACAAGTAGTTTTAAATTCACTGGAAACAGTTTGTTAGTGGCTGCACTGGCTGGTGTGATCCATGCATGGGCATACTTTGATTACTTATTACATTTTTGTCATATTACTCTTACTAACCTTTTGCTTGGATTATTGTTCTTATTGTTTGTTGGCAACTAACTTTTCTGTCATTTTGGTTTTATTTTTGAAGGGGAAAGTGAGTATTGTAGCAAAACCTGGGGTGAAGTTAGAAATACCTGATGGAGCTGTACTTGAAAACAAGGTAAAAAGCTAGAATTTAGACCTTCTATATGATACCAGGAGATTTTTTTACGATGTTTGGGCTGAGCATATTTAATTTCCATATCCAGGAAATCAATGGCCCTGAGGATCTCTGAGCAAGTTGCTTTGAAAAGTATTGGAGAGAATGCTCTTCATGCAGATCTTTTTTTGTTGTGCAATGCTCTTTGTATTCTGATAGGAAAATAAAAGCTCAGTTTTGTTTGTAATGTTTTTAACTGTGGGAGGTCTTTGGGCAAGTTATAATTTACCCTCTTGTTTTATGAATGCAAATTTGATGCGAAGTTTAGAAGTAAAGTGAAAATGAGTTTTTTTATTATTATTTTTATGATAAGCACACGTTAGATGTGCAAGTTCCGGTTTTTTTTTTTTCGGGTAGTGGAAGTGTGAAAAAGTGTTGCGAATAAGATTTACTATGATAGTAATTGCTGATGGAAAAGGTGCTACATATAACTGTTCCTTAATTGAGTCTTGGCAATAATTGTGCTAAAATGCGATTGTCTGTTAATTGACTGTTGTCAAATAATAATAAGGGAAAACTATAAAAGTGGTCTTTGGGATTTGGCCTTGTAATAATGAAATTTATGGGCTTCAAAATTACCAGGAAAATTTCTTTGTTATAACTCTATAAAAATGATCCATCTATACAAATTTAAGTTCTTATGATATTATAATTTTATTCTTATATAAAAAAAAATGGTTACACCCCAAAATTGGCATGACGAGGTGACCAACCAACACCCCGCCCCCCCCCCCCCCCCCCCTCCCAAAAAAAGAGCCTATGTGGATGGTTCAACCATTTTCAAGGGCTCTAAGCCACTTTTAAAAGTTATTTTTGGGTGTGATTTATTTAAAGGCTTTTGCAGTGGTTCAGATACTTTTAAAAGGGCTCTAAGCCATTTTTTAAAGTCATTTTTGGGTGTAATTTATTTAAAGGCCTTTGGAGTGGTTCAAATACTTCTAATAGTAGGTTTAGGGGTAGTCGACTATCCTTAAAGGCTATTGAATGTTTTGGCCATCATAAAACAACCTCAAAGCCTCTGAAAGTGATTCAGCCATCCCAAGAGTTTAATTATAGGGGTGACCGAAGCACTCGGAAGATTTTATGTGAACAATTCAATATTTGGCCACTGGCCCACCCCAATTGTTGAGGTCTCTGTTTTTGGATGAAAAATGCAAACTGACCACCTTCAGGTACGATGGATCGAGTTTGAGGTTTAAGAAGTCGTTCATAATTCTGCAACTTGGTTTGGAAATCATCAAATGAAATGGGAGAATCTCGAGTGGTAAAACTCAATGAAGTAGTGAATGAATGTAGGAGGAATTGAGTCCGCCAACTATATATGCAATTAAATCTTTCATCTTCAATAGGTTTCCCCACACCAGCAAGTTGATCAGCCCAGCTTTTTGCTGTTAATAAATAATCGGAACAACTCTTTGATCTTTGATTAAGAGATTAGAGTTGCCTCTTCAAGCGAGAGACTAGTGACTTAGAATTTGGGGCAAACCGATTGGACAAATTTGTCCAGACTTGTCGAGCAGAATTTTGTCCATAAACAGTGAACAATACTTTGTCAGTCAAAGCCAAGATGAACTGAGGTAGTCCGGACCTCTGGGCCATCAACAATGCACAAGAGGTCATGACTACGCAATAATTGAAGAATTGAGAGGTCCAATTTAGGTAGTTTGAACCATGCATCTAGTTTTACTGAATATGCCAAAAAAATATGAGCAACGCTACAGCATATACCCGTATCCTTCTCTCATCTTTCTACTTTTTAAAATCACCATTGGATCTATGAATTTTATGTGGTCCCCACATGAGACTCATAGATCCAATAGTAATTTTAAAATGTAGAAGAATAGGAGAAGGACAAAAGAAGAAGCTGTAGCATTTCTCATAGTACAAATTACGAAGTATGAAAAAGGGGAATGAAGCAAAAAATTAGTGATGAGATATCTCAGTTCTTTTATATCGCTCTTCACTGTGTAAACCTGTGGATGATATCATTAATTTGTATAAATTAATCATATCAAGTTGCTCAAAAAAAAAGAAAAAGTCATATGATGAAGTTTACTTTTAAGCAACTGTACTCACAGAAAAAGCAAATATAGAGAACCATGGATATGGTCTCCCAAGTACATGACAGTAAAACTGGTCAATCCAAGCCAGAGCAATTCAAAGCAGCCTTTATTCTCTGGACAGTGGAGCTGATAAGAGTATTGACAGTTGCCACAGATTCCATGTTAAGCTGCTTCGGAGACGAGGGGCTAGATATCAATATCTGGAAAGCCACTGTAAGAAGTGAACCACCTGACCTTTCAGTATTTCGGCTTGTTGAAGCCCCTGAACTTCCAGTTTCAGGACGGCCATCGCCGGAGATTACGAACCCTGATGGAAGTATTGGTATCTCCGAAGGGTCCTCGCCGCTCAAAGCTATGTTCATCGCCCGCATGTCAACGGGGGCATACACTACTAAGGATCCCAATGTGTCTATGCACGTCTCTTGAACTATCAACATATTCTCAGTGGGGATAGAAGGCTGCTTAATTCACAGAAACCAGTCTAGATGATCATTATCTGAAGCAATAATCCAGGGAATCGTAAAAAAAGGAGAAAGAATTACCCGAATAATGGAAATACAGTTCCCTAGATGAGCTCCATTTGAAATGTGTGCAATCTCCTGCACTGGATTTCCACAGGAGATAACATCCCACTGGAGGACAAGTAATGAATACATACAATAAGTTACATTAATGCTTCAAAATGTGAAATATTAACAAAATGAATTTGCTAGTTTCATGAACCTGAAATCGCATTCTCTCATCTCTGAAGAAATCAAAGACATTCTGAGGTGGTAGGGGAAGCCAAAGAGAGGTGGCAGCATTAACTATCATTCCACAGGGCTGCCCTGGTTCTGTGTTGCTACGAACTGAGAGTCGAACCCCACTGTTGTTCACTTCAGATAATTGAGGAAAATCCAGTTTACCTGTCATGCTCAAGACTCCACAAAAATTCTTAACCATCCTATGGGAAAGCTTCGCAATGCTCCTCTTACCTTCAGGCAATGTAAACACTGAGCAATGGAAAACATTATCAATATATACCTTTGTAAATATTAATTAAAGAGAAAACTTCGCTTACCCTCGAAGTATCATAAGTTTTACAATCATAATCTTGAATTACTAATTTTTACAATTAATGTCGGTGTTTTATGTTTCAGCCTCTTTTAATTTCACCCTTATCGTTAAGGTTTAAGATTAAATCAAATGGTAAACAAGTGAAATGTCCTTTATATTCATATAAAATTTATAAAAATACAAATTTACCTATTAAAAAATTATTTATTATTTTTTTTTTAAAAAAAAAAACCCAATCCGTGGGTCACTAGTGTTTTTTTAAAAAATAAATAAAAAAATACAGGTATTTTGAACATTTTGACATCCTCCATTAGAACAAAGTAAAAAGAGTGAAAACTTTGGATACCAACAATGCAAAAATTGATAATTTGAAATTATAATTGCAAAATTGTTGATACTTCGGAAGGGTACGTAAGCAAAGTTTTCCCTTAATTAAAGGTGGACAAGAAAGAAAAGGCATATGTGATATGAGAGACATGGGAAAGTTACTAAAAAAGAATACCTCCTTCAAGTTCATGATTAGGTGGAGTAATTTCCCCCATGGAGAAAGCAAATCTCTCACACATCCTCCTAAGAGTAGCAACCCATCTCTCTGCTCCATAAGCAGTCCTACCACATATGAGATCTCTATAGAGCCTATGCGTTTGGGTTTTATCATCCACTTCCACGTGTTCAACCCAAGTAACCTGTAAAATATATATATAGATCGAGAGAGAGAGGTCTTTAAGATAAAAAATTATTCTGACATTCAAAACATGATTGTAATTCCAACTGAAAATGAACGCAGGAATATTTGCAAGAGTGGTTATTAATAGTGATGAAAGTATTTGGATGAAGAGTGGCCGGGAATTTCCTCGGTTTAATTTTTGATAAATTGGCAATCTAGTACTTATAATTGTACTATGTGCAAAGCCAATTTATAAGGCTATAGAGATTTTAAGGTTAATTACTGACCATGGAGGAGCCATTAGGCATATCCTGAATCATGCATCCAGAAGGGAGCCTCCAAGAGAGGGAAGGAGAGATATTCTCTTTTAGGCACTCATAGGAGACATCCACTATCACCCACATGCCTAGCTCAATTTGCTGACAATGGCGAAGAAAATAGAATTCCCTAGGCGGCACCAGAGGTGAAAGAATGTGCATTTGTTCATACATCTGCATTTAATTTCTTTACTTGTATTAATTACCATAACAAACTGTAAAAAAAAAAAAAAAAAAAAAAAAGAAGAAGAATAAAATTGGATTCTAAGGCTAATACCAGCTGCAAGGAACCACTCCGATTTCCTAACATTCCGGTTTCGAGCACTTGAATTGTCTTTGCTTTTGTAACAATTGTTGGAAAAAGATCTACCCATTGATCCTGCAAAATCAAACCATTTGCTTGAATTGATATAAATATGTTAAATATAAATTAAATGATTAAATTTATTTATAATTATAAACTAATTAAGCATTTAGGATAAAAGGTAATTTAACCTAGTATCAAAGTAGAAGTTATGAGTTTGAACATTCTCTCCATAATTTATATCTCATTTCAATTAAATATATATGTTACGTGTTAGGCCTCACTTATTAAGATTATGTTTGACATTGCGATTTCGTATAGACAAAAAATGTGATTTTAAACCAAATTTTCTAAAATAAATCATTTTGGATTATATTTTTAAAAAATTGCAATTTTAAAACGTAAAAAATCTGCATTTATTAAATCGCATGAACACAATGTTTTTTTTTAAAAAAAAAACAAAACACAAAATTTTAAAGGCAAAACTGTCATTTTAAAAATTACGTTTTCAAATTGCTATTTTTATATCATACTTATAGAAATTGCAAACTCAAACGTACCATAAGGCGAAATTTGAGCTCATACATAAAAAAGAAAATATAAATGAAATGATTAAATTTAATCATTCGTATAAACTTAAGTTTTTGAAATAAGTAATAACCGCATCAATTCTTTGGCATATGATATATGTATATGAAAAGAAAGAGTTATTGAGCACTGACCGAATCCATAATCATTTCAACTAAATGCATTCCACTCATGGTCACCATTCCAGAATCTTTCGATGACTCGATACGAGCAGTGGAATTTTTCAAGTGATTAGTCTTTTCGTAGCCGTCACGATGAAGAACATATCTGCCATCAGCCGGGGACTTGATCCACAGAGGCTCGTCGATTCGCAAAAGTCGAATTAATTCATCCATCGCAGTCCCAGCAATCTCCAACATGAGTGCCTTCTCCGCCATATCCGTAATTCCTTTCAATTTGTATGGCGATGCACTATTCGTAGAACCAAGGTCTACATCAAGAGCAGGACTTCCCAGTCTTTGGTTCAGTGAAGTTCCTAATCCTGCCGATAAATCCAATGAAGATCTTGGGACACCCAGCAACGACTCTATTTGCGATATCGGTTGTCCAATGTACTTGGCAAGAAGGTGCGATACCTTCTCATGCTGCAAAACATTCCTAACCAAACATCAATTTTTTTTTTTTTTTTACTTCAAAATGCTTAATTAGATAGTCAGTGAAACGAGCCTGTTTGGATTTGCGATTCAAAAATAATAATTTTAAAATTATTTACGTTTTTAAATTACAATTTTTTAAAATTTAAAATAAGGATAAATTTTATGCGATTTGATTCAAAACTAGCCTCTTCTTTCAATTGGGAATTTTCGAGCTGCAGTTTCTGTAGGCTACGTTGGCGTTCTTCTTCTCCAAAGGGTGGACCTCCACAAGCAGGGCAAATTACATTTTTGAGTGCCTCTCTGATTGCAACGATTTCACATTGGATTCTTTCATTCTCTGCCCGAAGAACAGTGTTATCTGATCGCTCAATTTGGGCCTAAAAAGCATAAACAATATGGAGGGTTTAACTATTCAAAAGCCAGATATCCAAAAAAAAGAAAAAGAAAAAAAAAATTAAAAAAAACCTTTGCTTGGGTCCTCTTGTTTTGAAACCAGAACTTGATCTGATTGGCTTCAAGCCCAAGCTCCCTGCTCAACTGACGCCGCTGGTTTTCGTCTGGATGCGGGCATTCTTTGAAGAATCTTCATTCGAGCAATAGATCGAAAACCCGATTACCATTAGACAGAGTGAAACAAAGACAATCATGTGAGCCGTCCAACAATTATATATATATCAAATGCATTAACAATACCCAAAAAAGTATAGACAATTCAATTCAGAGATCAATTCACGAAAGAAATAGGTTATGTTTGGGATGCAAATTGGTTATTATGTTAAGAAAAATAATGTCAATATTGAAAATGAACAGTATTGAATGAAATAGCTTTAGAATATACATTTTTATTGCCTTAAGAATGTCTATTCAAAGTGTTAGATACTTATCATATACTCTAATATCAAGACTATTTTATTCAACCTTCTTTTATTTTTAATAAAAATTATTTTATTTTTCTAATGATATAATCATTCTGCATATCAAACATACTATTTTTCTAATGACATAATCATTCCGCCTACTAAACATACCTTAAAACATATATTAGTAAAGGAAAAAGACATCAGAAACATAGTGGAGGCTCACACATGAAGAAAATGAAAGCACAAGAAGAACAATAAGAGAGGGGACAAGTTCTCATATATATGATCAGAAAATAAAATTAACCCCTCTAGATCCAGAGTCTTACTGAGATCGAGAGCCAAAACCCACATCAGAAAAATGATCAAACCATATGGCTATAAAAGAAAAAGGTCATGCAGTGACCAATCTTCCTATGAACACAAAATGTGACTTAAGGAATGAAGGGTATTTCTTACGTACTTTTCAAGTTGCTGTATCTGGTGAGAAGTGTGGCGATGGTAGGACTTCTTCCCCTTGCGATTATTATTGGAAGCTCCTTGTGCATGTTCATCACCTGAGCCACCACCACTTCCCATTGCGAAATCCATTTTCAGGCCGGCACAGTACACTAAAGCGCAATAATACCACCTAATGATACTGAATTAGCTTTTGCTTTCTAAATCTTTATGGTATTTATATATAACACCTGTGTTTCTCTATGCTATTCATGACAAAAATATAGAGATAATAAAATATATGACTTCACACGGGTCAACTCCATAAAAGGACAGCAAATTAACACCAAACTAACCGAATAAAGGTTGGTGGGTCTGTGTCTTGGATTTTTTGGGTGCAATGGCTAGTTCGGAAATCTTGGTTGATTCACTGGAGCCTTTCCATGAATGGATAATGAACTACACGCAAGCAACAGCTAAATACTAGAAAACGTATTCGAAAATCGAGGGGGAGTAATTATATGCCATGCAACAAAGCTGCCAAATGTAGCAAATTTGTTTTATTCTTCTTAAAAGGAAAAAACAGTAGTGGACGTCGCTGTTAAGTAACTGACCGGTCTCAAGGCCTTCCTTTTCCTTCCACTCATGTTTGTTAAGCAGAAGATGAGAATGACGGTTACGATGAATATCACGAAAATGCTCTTATAAATCTTTTCCTTTTCGTCAACCCATTGAGGCTCTTTTTTGGATGCTTTAATTTCTAGTTTCTTGATGAAATTAGGCAATGTGTTTGAACTATAAGAGGGAAAAAAATTAATTAATTAATTAAAAGCCTAGCCCCGTCTCTTGGGGGGCCTGTCCGTCAATGTTTGTACTTTTTTTTTTTTTTGTTAGTGTGAATGCTTATACTTGGAAGTGTACGTACGCAGGGGTAGGAAAACAAGTATTTTCCGGGAAAAAAAAATAAAATTGTACGGCAAGTGCTATACCACAATGCCTTTTAAGATGGTGCGACATCAGCTAAAGCAAACTCGAACATGTTAAAAGTTGAAGATGACCTTGAAAATTTAATGAGAATGTGGGCGGAAAATAACTCTAATGTGGTAGTATGCTGAAAGAGTAGATATACATTAATTAGTTATCCTTCTCTCCTTATATTGAACATCGTTTTCCCGTATCATAATATAGCCGGGTGTCCTTCCTTGATTGGGCACATCTCTAGTTATGCATGACGTTCATCCGACAACTTTCAATGAGGTTCGCCGATGCCAAGTGTCACTTGTTGGTAAGGTACCGAGATAATGGAATTGAATCTTTGCTTCCTAGCATATTGCAATCATTACCTGATTCCGTGTCGAGACTATACGGGGCAATTAGGTTACCTGATTTCTTGCCGAAAATATAGGGGTAATTAGGGCAAATTGGGACCCATTTAAAGGTGAAGATGAGCTTGAAAATTTAATGAGAGTGCAGGAAAATACCTCTAATGCTTGAGTTAATATGAATTTTGTGAAAAAAGAAAGACAGAGTACACCAACGGGTGTCCTTCCTTGATTGGGCACATCTCTAGTTATTGCATGACGTTCATCCGACAACTTTCAATGAGTTTCGCCGATGCCAAGTGTCACTTGTTGGTAAGGTACCGAGATAATGGAATTGAATCTTTGCTTCCTAGCATATTGCAATCATTACCTGATTCCGTGTCGAGACTATACGGGGCAATTAGGTTACCTGATTTCTTGCCGAAAATATAGGGGTAATTAGGGCAAATTGGGACCCATTTAAAGGTGAAGATGAGCTTGAAAATTTAATGAGAGTGCAGGAAATACCTCTAATGCTTGAGTTAATATGAATTTTGTGAAAAAAGAAAGACAGAGTACACCAATGTGATAGTATGCTGAGAGAGTAAATATACTAGAATTGGTTATCCATTCTTTTCTTATATGGAGCATCGTTTTCTCGTATCATAATATAGTCAGGTGTCCTTCCTTGATTGAGCACATCTCTAGCTATGCATGATGTTCATCCGGTGCTTTCAATGAGGTCGCCCATGCCAAGTGTCACTTGTTGGTAGGGTACCGAGATCACGGAATTGAATCTTTGCTTCCTAGCATGTTGCAGTCGTTACTTGATTCCTTGTCGAGAATATACAGGCAATTAGGTTACCTGATTTCTTGCCGAAAATATAAGGATAATTAGGGCAAACTGGGACCCGTTTAAAGGTGAAGATGAGCTCGAAAATTTAATGAGAGTACAGGTAGAGAATACCTCTAATGTTTGAGTTAATATGAATCTTGTAAAAAAAGAAAGAGTACATCAACCTTTCTTTCCTTATATGGAGTATCGTTTTCTCGTATCATAATATAGCCAAGTGTCCTTCCTTGATTGAGCACATCTCCAGCTATGCATGACGTTCGTCCGGTGCCTTTCAATGAGGTTTGCCCATGCCAATTGTCACTTGTTGGTAGGGTACCGAGATCATGGAATTGAATCTTTGCTTCCTAGCATGTTGCAGTCGTTACTTGATTCCTTGTCGAGAATATAAGGGCAATTAGGTTACCAGATTTCTTGCTGAAAATATAAGGGTAATTAGGGCAAACTGGGACCCATTTTGAGTTTGAAAATTTAATGAGAGTGCAGGCATAGAATACCTCTAATGCTTGAGTTAATATGAATCTGGTGAAAAAATAAAGAGTACATAAATGTGATAGTATGCTAAGAGAGTAAATATACTTGAATTGGTTATTCCTTCTCTCCTTATATTGAGCATCGTTTTCCCTTATCATAATATAGTCAAGTGTCCTTCCTTGATTGGGCACATCTCCGGCTATGCATGACATTCATCCCGCGCCTTTCAATGAGGTTCGCCCATGCCAAGTGTCACTCATTGGTAGGGTACTGAGATAATGGAATTAATCTTTGCTTCTTAGCATGTTGCAATAGTTACCTGATTTCTTGCCAAAAATAGAAGGGCAATTAGGTTACCTGATTTCTTGTCGAAAATATAAGGGTAATTAGGGTGAGGTGGTAGGGTAAACATCCTATTCACCATCATAGTAGGCTAATCAGCTAGCTTGGCCTATTGTGATTCCTTGTTTAGGTAAACTTTTCTAAGTTGGGTTCATCTTCTCAATTTGGGGCCTAGTCAGGTAAATACTTGGTATACCACACCATATTTTTTTGCAAGTTCCATTCCTACTTAATATTTAAGGAAAAAACAAAGAAAATTGCTAAATTAATTTTTGTGATTTTAGATTGTGACAAAAAAAAAAAAAAAACTTGACTCCCCAAACTTAGTCTCTCTGTTAAAATTTTATGTTAAATCCAACAAAAAAATAGGTAAAATGTCTATCATACCTCATTTTTGTGAAAATACAATGCCCTTCGAATAAAAAAAACTTTCCCTGCCGTCTCCACTCATGGTGGTTTTTTATTTTCTTGATAAAATGGTGGTTTTTTATTTGAGCAATGATATAAATTATATTTTTATCCATAATAATATTGATGTGGCAGTCTTAACCAATTTTTAGTTTAAGCTTTGTTAAAAAAAAAATCGAGGAGTTAATTGGGATTACCAAGTCAATATTGTGAAATAAAGATGTAGTATATAACATTACTCTCTTTTTAAAAATAAAAAATAAAAAAATTATGTGATGCAAGGTATTATTGTTATTTTGTAAAATTTTTGTTGAATTTAATCGAAAATCTTAATAAAAAGGGCTAAGTGAAAGGATTATAAGTGGTTAGGAACTTAGGAAGACCAATTGTAATTTTTTAATGTTTAAGGGGCATTGCAAATTTAGAGCACTCTCAATGAGCTCTTTAAATTTGACTTTCTCTAAACTTTTAACAAAAAATTCAAAAACTATTATTTAATAAATTCTTTATCAAATGTTAAATTTAACATTTCTCTAAAACTCTTTTGAAATCTAAAGAGCCAAAAAGTGAATGTTAAAATTTTTTTAATGTTCTTTTTTTTCATACTTTTTATTATTTTCTTTTGACCAAAATAAATTTTTAATGCAAAGAGTCTAAAAGTTGATTTCATTAATAAAATATAATATTTAATTAAAGTAAAAAAATATTGAAAGAGTTTGATATTAAGTGATTTAGAAAAATGACTAGATATATAAACTAAAATAAATTTTTAGAATTAAATTTAGAAAAAATTTAAAAGAGTGGATCGTAAATGCTCTTATGTGTAAATTTGAGGGAGTGTGTGAAAAAAAAAAAAAACCAATGCTTCTATCTGTCTTTCTTCCATTGTTGAAAAAAACCAATGCTTCTATCTGTCTTTCTTCCATTGTTGTCTTGCGCATGTCTTTCCCACCTTCAGTTAGCAATCTCTCCCAACGGAGTCCCAAGCAAGAAAGCACACAATATGCTGCACACATAAAATAAAGCACCCCCTGCGCCGCAGAGATGGTGGTCGCCTCCATTGGAAAGGGTTGCAAAACAAAGGACTGTGTTTGGTAATAGATCTAAGGGAGAAAGACTGAAAGGTGAGTGTAATTGATATATGCATTTTCCTATATCGCATTAAGGGGATTGATTAGAGGGACTTCAATACCTCTGGTTTTGAGGTTTTGGGGGATGGGTCTTGACGAGAATTTCGCGGATTTGGGTTACATACGCTATAGTAGCTCCCAGTACATATTCTGGGTTCTGAATTTGGTTGGTTGGTTAGCTCAAAAGGCCAAAGCTCTCTCCCTCCAAACCTTAATCTAGCCCTTTTGCTTATAAAATTCAATTCAGGGAATATTTGATTTTGACAATTCAAAGCTTGGGTCGAGTTGGGTCAGAGGATTTTAAGACTGGCCTTGTTCCCCAAAGCTGTCCTTTTATTTTCTCACATTTTATTTGTGTTCTCTGTGTGCATTTCATTTTATTTGCAAACCTCTTTTGATCGTATTCAGGGCATAATCAAATAAAGTAACCGAAACAAGAATGTTTACCAATGACCAGAGACAAGAAGAGCGAACGGGAAGATATGGAACTCCTAGGCTGCAATACCTTCAAGTACTCTTCCTATAATTTTGACAATCTACTTTGTTATATACTAACAAATACTGTCATTCTACTTCTTGTACGTACCAAAGTTAAATGAATTTTCGATGATATGTTAGTTTTATTCTTAAGGAATAAGGATGTTGATACGGTCGTTACCCTTTGATGGAAAGGTTGTTGATTCATCTATGTATATTTGATTTGTTGACCGTTGATATATTTAAGTGGGACCTATTTTTCCATTTTGTTGCAGGAATTGGTGAGTCAGTTTCAGAACTCTACTGATGAAGGTATGTATTCCTCTGTTTTGATGTGGGTAACTTCTTTTCCGACTCTATGGCTATACTTCACATTAAATGTTTTATTGTGTACAAAAATGAGGAAATGTCAAGCTTGCCATGTAGCAACCATAGGTATGGCAACAATTTTATGCCCCTATACCATATCCGTATGGTTTTTCCTCTAGCACCAGAGAAAAGATGAAATCCAACTTAAAAATTACAAGTGAAAGTAAATAAAATGAGGTCTTGAGTAATATGAGTAAGTTGGATTCTGTGTTTTGTACTGAAAAGTTGCACAATTAGTGCTGAAAGAAGTATATATATTTTTTATGTTTAGTGTGTTTGTACCTGTATTTTTTTTACAGAAGGAAGGGGGGGATCGAAAAGCTTAAGTACGTTACTATTTAAGTTGTAATTGTCTGCTCAATCATCCTATTGTCTTTGCTCTAAAAGGAAGCTTCTAATTTGTATCAGGCTAGCAAACAAGCACACACAATCATCTGCAGAACCCAATCTAAATGTGGTGTACAAGTATTGTCTTTAACTTTACTCCATGGAATTTACACTTAACACAGACTTGTAGATATATATAACGTTCCAACTTTGAATGAAAAGGTGGGTGGTTATTTTGGCAGACCACCTGTGTGGTGTCAAGTTGTGGCTGACTGTGATAGCTGACAGCAGTTAATGGTATTAAGTTACTATTTCATAGGCAAAGAGGAGTTTTCATGGGTATCTTAGGAAGAAAATAGGGGAATGCTGGACGATGGGTTGGCTTAATGTGATGGTATGGCTGTTAACCAGTTCTAGCAGTGGTATCAGCAAATGTTAGCTAATCCCTTATATTGTTATAATATTAGGGCTCTAATGTGAATAGGCTTTTAAACATTTAGTTTGCATGAATCATGTGATTTGGTTATTATTTGATGATTGATTGCTACTAATTACAGGCTCCACATTTGTAACTTTACCCATGTCGGTGTAGTAATTAGTCTATGGGACTAAGGTTACCTATCAAAAAAAAATTAGTCTATGGGACTAAGGTAGTTAAAGTACTACTTACAAAAAAAAAAATGGTAGTTAAAGCACTAAACCTAGCTAATATGTTGCTGGAATTTTGATTTTGTATGTGTCAAGGTGCACTACAAATGTTTGTATGGTCAAATGAGAATGATAAATCAATTTCTGGGAATCTTAGATGCAGCATATATGACTGTTGATTGTCGGAAGGGTTCCTATTGACTCTGTAACTACTAGCTTTTAAAACTGTACTTTTTCATGCAGACATGATCCTTTGCATTCATATGCTTTTTTGAGTTATATTCTAAAAATAATTATTATCTAATCTTGTCACTCACTTTGACAATATCAGGGTACAGAGTGTACTTGGCTAAGGCTTTTAATTTTTAGTGACAGTTAATTCAGTTGTGGGAATATCCTTAACTCTTAAACATGTAATTAATCAATTGTTCTTTTATTTACAGAAACAAAAGAGAGAATTGCTGCTAATCTAGCAAACTTTGCATATGACCCTTACAATTATAAATTCTTACGCCAGGTACGATACATAGCCTTTGGTAATAAGTTTTCTACGAAGGAACTAAAATTTCTTTCATAACCTTTTCCATCTCTTAAGGTTTACTTATGATTCTTAAACAGCTCAATGTTTTGGAACTTTTCCTTGACTGCATAACAGAACCCAATGAGAAGCTTGTGGAATTTGGGCTTGGAGGGATATGCAATTCCTGCGTAGGTAAGTATGGCAATTTGCCTTCTTTGCAGATCCTAAGAAATCCTAGAGGCACATTGTTTTCCATTATAGAATAGAATGATGGTTGGGCCCCAAGCGCGTGATTTTCCAAGTTTTTTTGTGTTTTATTTCTGCAGATCCAGTGAATGTTGCAATTGTCACTCAGTGTGGCGGGATTCCTCTTATCATTCAATGTTTATCAAGTCCGGTTAGAAACACTGTAAGTGCCAAAACTTTTAGTTGATGGATTTTTCACTCCTTTAACTCAATTATTCTGGTTATTGGAGACCAAACTTCAAATCTTAGCATAGGGCTAAAGGAAGATTGCACTACATGCAACCATAACTCATTATTTCAATATTCTTTTGCTTTCAAAAAGAAGTGATACCGAATTATTTCTGTATTTGACTTATTTATGTCTAACATGTGCATTTTTTACTGTTTATCAAAGATTTCAATTGCTAGCTACTTAGGTTATGTTTGGTACGCAGAATGACTATTCCTTAGAATATCCTTTATTAAGAATGGAAGTGAGAGGAATAATTATTCCTTCAATTGAAAGAATGGTTATTTCCTCGTGACCATGAGAATGACTATTATAAGGCTAATTCATTCCATTTTTTTTCATTCTTAATAAGGGTTATTTCAATGAATAGTCATTTCGCGTACCAAACGTGTTCTTAATGATTTAAGGTTTCCTTTTCTTTTATCTTTTAAAAGATGGTAATTAGGTGATAGTATGATTTTGGTTCTTGAACTGTGTCAAATTTCCATTTAATCCCTGAACTATCTATTGTTTCAATTTAATCCTTACGGTTTAAAAAACGTCACAATGTTGTTGTACACATATTAGGCAAATAGCAATTGTTTTTGTACACATATCCTTAGTTGACCTGAGATATTAGGCCACATGTTAGTCTCGTAAAATCAGAATAACATTGAGACGTGCAAATTGAATTTGAAAAAAAAATCAAAAAATAAATATTAAAAAATCAAAAAAAAAAACATTGTGTTCTTTAACATGTCATGTGTCTTTAGATTTCTGATTTGATTTTGGAATGCTTTATCAAGATGTAACCTGAAATTGATGTACCAAAAGCATATATATGTTTTATGGTTTGGTGTGTATGTATTCATATATAAAATTCACAGTGATTTTTAGGTGAATTATGCACTTGGTGCTCTTTATTATCTCTGTAACCCATCTAATAAGGGAGAGATTTTAAAGGCAGAAGTGATTGATCTTATCAAGAGGTATGCTGCAGCTGAAGCGGTTAGTGTCAGCTTTAGTAATCTGGCGAAGGCATTTTTGGAAAAACATGTGGGAACAAGTGACCCTTAAAGCCCTGCTTTCTTCTGTTCATGACACCGCTATCATATGCAAGCTCGGTTCGCATTGGCAATTCGTTTCTTTCTTGTGTAGAAATTCCGTTGATTCCTTGTTTGGTCTAAGCGTTACTCACGTCCACGTGTAGGTGTTTTGCATTGTATTTCTTTTATTTTCATTATTTGCTTTGTTACTCCTCAATGGTGTACAAGTTCATGCACTAGACTCATAGTAGCAAATGCTTTTTTTTCTTGTTCTTTTTCTTTTTAACCCCCTATTCTTATCTAAAGAACAATAGATATATCGTTCATACTTGGTGGTAAAAAAGTTAACAAACCTTATCAATAAAATGACAAAATTTATTCTCTGTTTCTTTTATATATAGATATTTTTTATTAAAGGAGACATGTCACCTTTTGATTGGATATGATGTGATGATACCATTATAAATTTTAACGGAAAGTGGACGGAATGATCTATTTGATAACGGTTTTAAGCTTAAGAGAGTAAATTGATAAAACCTAAACCTTATATAATAATTTAGTAAAAAGTGATACTGCACTTCCGATGCACTTTTTTCTAAAATAAAATGAGATTTAAGAAAAAGGGAGAGAGTACACATTCTCCTCTAAATTAACACTCAATTTGTAATGTTACTCCGAACTAAAGATTTGATCGATGTTCATTTCAAACTATCAAAAATTTGTAATATACCAATTTTGTCTTGTAAAAAGATAAAAATGTTTTTGAACTTTTTTTTAGTAAGATAAAAATACTCCTAAAAATTCTAAAAAAAAAAAGGAAATTTATTTTGTAACCCATAGCAGCATTATGTGTCTGGTGACCCACAGTAGCGTTGTAGATTTGGTGAAGACCCACAGCCACCATGGGTCTTGTGACCCAGGGCCACCATAAGTCTCTCACCATTTTTCTAATTTTATTTTTTATTAAGAGTATTTCTTTATTTGAGGGACATTGCAAACTTTTGATACAATTTTTAGTTGAGTGAGACATTGCAATTTGAAGGGTATGTATGCTTCCCCCATGTGATGTTCAACCAGCCGGTCTTCATAAAAAATAAAATGGGTTTGTTAGAACACTTTTTAGAGGTCATTTTAAGGGTCTTTTTAGATTTTTTTTTTTTTTAATTTTTTTAATCAAATTGGAGCCCACCTTTCATTAAGAAGTGGGCCCCAATTTGATTTAAAAAATAAAAAAAAATTAGAAAGACTCCTAGAAGAACCTCTAAAAAATGCACAAGTATTTTTCAAAATTAAAATATAAAATATAAAATAAAATAATATAAAGAGACAGCCGGTCAAAGTTTCACTCTCCAAATTTGGTTGTCCAACTACTACTGGCTTTGTCCTACTTAAAAAAAAGGAGCCATCTCTGATGTCCTTACTCTTTATTAAGATTTGAGGTTATTTTCATCGACCCCACTGTCCCGCTTCCAAGATTCTTTTCTCTCGGCCTACTTTTAGAAGTTCTTGCTTGTTGAAATTTGGAAGTTGTTTTCTTGGACTTTAATTGAACGGGATAAGGCTAACACGTACCCAAATGAGATGCATATCTGATAACTTAGGAATAAAAAGAGACAGTATTAGAATAGTATCATAATATTAATTAAATAATTAAATTTATTAACTTAAATTTTTTAAATAATCCATAATTTAACCTGATTTTAAAATAGAATTTGTGAGTTCCACATGAAATAAAATTATTAAAATAATATTAAATAAATGATTAAATTTATTATTTATTTTATCAGTTTAAACTTTTAAAGAATTAATAATTTATTTAAGAGAATGGATCTCTTATGCGATGAGATGTTCATCGCGGTCCAAATCGTTTCACATAACTAACAAAAGTTGAAGTATTTTTACGTGGCCAAACAAGATATTACAACTAAAACGTTCTTGAAAAATCCTCCAGATGAAACCTAATAAAATTCTTACTTCCTTGTGTGTTGAACTCTCAAAAATGGAATTCAATTTTGGATCCAATTTGAACCCTGATTCCCTGAATATATGGCTAAACATTTAGACCCTAATTTCCTCAATTTATCTCACGAACCATTTCTTATCTGGATTTTTATTAAAAGAACAAAAAAAAAACATATCTCAATCAAATAACACAACGTGTGTATATCAAGTTTACTTTCGAGGTTCGTGCCTTTTCATATGTTCCTTTTGCTTCGTAACAACTTTATGCTGTGGTTGTTTCAGATAGGTTTGGCTTATTTATTAACTCATTTCATATTAGTTGGTTTTATGTTATGCACTATAATTTTTTATTTTGGTCTGTTGTTAAGTAGCTAACCCTCTTTTTGGTGTTTTAATCCTTATACCATTTTTCTTTATTTGCTTAGGAAAAAAAAAATCAGTCCACTTTCTAAAATTTTGCTTTCTTTTTCCCCTTTTTTCTTTTTTAATTTATCTAGATAGTCATACTTTTCAAAAACGCGTTAATTATTCACCTGAGAGAAAAAAAAAAATTAATAAATAAAGTGCCGAAGGTGGTGGTCCTATCACCTATCCTATAATTGAGAAAAGGATGCAAATGAGATTTTTTTTTTTATTTTCTCTTTGGAACACATTTGATTTTTTTAGGACGGTGTTAGGTTTTTTTTCCTGAGAAGGACGGTGTTAGGTTATTTTGTTAGGTGGAACTCATATGACATCACCCACAAAAAGATAATCATGGCAACAAAATTAGCTCCATTAGGCATTGCCCCACCGGTTTAATTCCATTTACAATGCTGCCATAAGCCACAACTTTTTTTTTTATTTTTATTTTTTTTATTTTTTATTTTTTATCTTTTTCTCTTTTTGTGATTAATATATTCGGAATCTAGAAATTATAAGTCAGATCTGCATTTCTCGGAGGGATCCAACTTAGGTGCTGTTATAAAACATGATGCTGTAGTTTTTCAACCCTTACGATTTGATTTCATTTTCGGAGTATAGTCACTGTCTTGTCTTTGCCCGTTTTCTGCTTTCTTGTTTGTATTTGTTTTGCTTCCTCTTTGCTGAAGTAATTACAAAAATAAAAAGGAGTAAAAGTCATTGTGACATCACTGCACCCGCATTGCATTTGAAATTTAGTCATGTTCTCGAAGGTTTAATTATTGGGAATCAAGAAAAATGAATACAACATTAAGGAACTAAAATAATGAAAAAAAAAAAGAAAAAGAAAGAAAAAAGCCTTTTCTTTTGGGCAGCATGGAAAGAGCAAAGTTTTTATTCAAATTAAATTAGAAAAAATTATCTCAATTTAATTTATTAAATTGACATTTATTTTAATGTATGCGAGAATTATGTTGTCTTAGAATAAATATTAGTTTAATAAATTGTATTGAAAAATTTATTCCAATCCAATGTAGGTAAAAACTTTATCCTTAGGAAAATGTTTTACTATAAATAATTTTTTCTAAACTTTTCACTATGCATTGGTTAAATTGTAAGTTGCTTGGATTAAACTCAATACGAACGAATCCCCCTTAGATAATTCGAAAGTAATCATGAAAAGTGGTGACCTGATAGTGATTCTAATGCCAAAAGTCAGTGGGATAGGACTTTTTTCTATAGGGTGATACTTTTTCTTTTCTTAACTTAGCTTTTTTTTTTTCCTAATTCTCTAGAGTGATTCTTTTTTGTTGAAAATCCCAGCCTTGGTAGTGGTGGTGGTTCAATTGCGTGATTTGCTTCATAACTTAGCTTCTACAGATCATTATGTTTAGGACGATTTGTGTTGAGCATTCATATTAAGCTAGCTAAGATAGTTAAAAAGGTTATTTTAGTTAGTCTAGTAACAAAAAGTAGCAAAAAAGAAAGAAAAAAAACTCTTTATCCAATTACTTAGGTTAAAAAATTGGTTAGCTGCTACGATACTTAACAAATTTATTGAGCACAGTATCTCAACAATGCATATATAGAAAAAAAAACCTAATAAAAAAAATCAATTTGTTCTAATATCTCATTTTTAAAAATAGTAAAAATAGATAAATAAATAATATTTTAAAAAGAATAGTGAATGTGAATACTTAAAATGTTGAGCCGGATATAGATGCTTTGAAAAAATAGATAATTAAAATAGAAAAAAAAGATGTTCTTTAGCTAAATTTTAGTTAAACATTTGTTGAGTCGGATATTAATGCTCTAAAATTATGTTTATTTTTTAAAAGAAGTTTTCCATACGAAAAAAAAAAGTCAATTAAATTTCTAAGGTAAGACATATTGCAATTTGGACATAAATTTCCTACAAACTGGTTTGTAGGAAATTCCTACAAACTGGTTTGTAGGAAATTTCTGTCCTTGCAATTTTATGCAATTCACTTACCGAATTGCACCATGCTTGATCCACAAATGAGAGAGGACCTTGATTGTTCGAACATGTAAACCCTATTGAAACTCAAGTATTAGCTCATATATATAATTTAAGTACCATCTTAATTACCCTTTTATTAGAGTAACGATAAAAGTCAATTATATGCAATTAATGTACACTTTGTGTCTATTTAAAATTAAAGTAGTTTTTAAAATTATAATTGATTATTATTAATTTTTGATCTAATGATAATTTTAAAAATTATATTAATTTTAAATGAATAAAAGATAAACATATGGTAAGGTTGAATGTATCATTATTCCTTTTACTAATACCTAAAGAAACATTACTGAGGATGTGTTTAAAATTGTGATTTCATAGATAATAAATGTGATTTTAAATCAAATTGAAGAATTTTAAAGGTTGAACTGTAGTTTTAAACGTTAAACTGTGATTTTATCAAACGCTTAACTGTGTTTTCAAAAATTACGTTTTCAAATCACACTTTTAAAATTGCTATTTTTAAAGTCCCACTTTTTAAAATCTCAATCTCAAACACTTCTTACCAAAAAAAAAAAAAACTAAAAAAATAGAAGTGGATCCTCTTATATACCGTAAATGTCCGGGCAACAATCGGTCAACGCTTTGATCACCTCCGATTCTCCAGTTTAATTGAATTTGAAAGGGAGATGTGTGCTCATTTTTCCACCAACGAATAGAATGGCAATACAGTAATAAAGGAGGAGTGGAAGGACAAAGATTGTAACGTGATTCAATATAAAGGGCTCTTCCTGTCTCTCTACATTCGCTCCACTCTCTCCATCGATCTTCGTCTTCGTACCAATTCCTGCACGACTCTCTCTGTTCAGAGCGTTTAGAGAAAAAATGGCTCTCGAGAAGATCAAGGTTGCCAATCCCATCGTTGAGATGGATGGTGAGATCTCATCCCTCTCCTAAGAAGCGCTTTTCAATGCTATGATCTTTGTCTCTCTTGAGCTCCCAATTCACAGATCTGTTTGTTCGACCTTTATCGACTATTTATACCTACAAACACCTATTTCACTATCGACGAACGAAGAACGTCATTTTCTCTTTCATTAGATCACAAATAACACCTGTGATTGCATATGAACTATGATCAACATGAAATTATTTTAATATCCTACTTTCGGAAATGGCCGATCTATTTTTTTTTTAATTGATAGAATTCTTTTCTACGGTCTAAGATCTGTTCGGTAGTGTATTTAATTTACATATGTGTCGTAGCTAAGATCTCTATATATTATTGGTCGTTTAGAGGTTTTATCTTGATGAGAATATTCCGATCCCTGTTCATTAAAAAAAAAAAATTCTACATATTCCGATCTGTATTTTTGTAAAGATTATTCAACAGTATGGATTTTCTACCTAGTTTGATCCCTTTATATACAAACTAAAGGCATTGACCAGTTTATACTTTATGGTAACCAATAGGAGAATTTTTGGTCAATATATGTTTCAAGTATATATAAGGTTCCATTTCTCGCTGTGCTCCGTTTGCAAGAAATTCACCGAGATTGAGCCAGGCCTGGCTCGGCTCGGCACGGCTTATTTAATTGGAAAAACTCAACTCCAGTTTGTTGGTTGATTGGTTGAGTTATTTGACCACTTAAGTTGCTAATCTGAAGTTTAGAAAGTATTTGTAGAGAAATATATTAATAAGATTGTTGGTGAAAATGACATGAGACAGCTGACCTGATTGCTATTCTCTGTGATAGACTCTGAAAGTTTACTCCATGTTTTGGGGGTCAGTTTTTATTCTCTCCTTGGTCTGCAGCTGCTGATTCTATGGAAAAATAGTTGAGAGTGGTATTTGATAATAAATATGAAGCATATGGGCCATATTTGCGTATTATGTTTTAATCATCAAGGGATATTAAACATAAAAAAGTTCTGAACTTATTATGAATAATAAAAGCCCCTGTATGACTTATATCACTGTAAGTGATAAGAGCCTTGTGATATGATGTAAATGCAATTGTCTGCTATTATTTTAATATATGCATGAGAATGGTTGCTGCCTCTTTCTGTCCATGATGAAGTTCCTTTTCCCAAAGAAGGCTCTTCTCAAAATAAGCAATATAGCCAAAGTTTATGAGCAAATAATACAATATCAAGCTCAAAAAGACTTAAAAAAAAAAAAAGGGACAAAAATGAGGCTTCAATAGAATAGGGGATCGTTAGTAGGACAGGCGTCTGCTGCAATTTGCAATTGATGAACTTGTATGGATCTTTAACAACATATATGCAAGTTCTTGGGCTACTATCTTGTCGGTGACCTCATTTCATCCTCTCATTCTTTGACAAAATTTGCCATAATTCGCAACACATTCAGCATATTAACTATGTATTAGTAGCATATCATGCTGTCTAATATGCTACTTCTCTATGATGGAGATTTGCAATGGCAGATAGAAACAATGATAGGGGACAAAACTTTCTGTTGTTTTGGAAACAGTCTAATCTCTGTAAAATGGTTGATCATTGGAAGAAGGCCTGGCTTCATGTGGGTGTGGTCACAAAGCATTACACTCTAAATTTGACTAGATATTACGTCAGACTTTGCAATTTTCAATGTTTCAAAGAATTACTTTTATGCAATGAAATATATTTCGCTTTTCTGCTTCTCATACTATGCATTTTTGATTCCATGACACAGGAGATGAAATGACTCGAGTATTCTGGAAATCAATAAAGGATAAGGTGATTTAATATTATTGTGTCTCATCCACATGTTTTGTCATTCTGGTCAAAACTTTGAGGGAATTGCTTATATGCATAACTTTCTTTGTTGTATCTGCAGCTTATTTTCCCCTTTGTGGAGTTGGACATTAAGTACTTTGACCTTGGACTTCCTCATCGTGATGCCACTGATGATAAAGTTACAATTGAAAGTGCAGAAGCTACTCTTAAGTATGTGTTGCTACATTTTTATTTAAAGTTTCTAGAAATCATGTCTTTCTCCTTTTTTAATAGCACTACTAACTATATTCAGTCTTGCAATTCTATGCAGCTACCTTAAAGCAACTTATAAATGAAAATTATAACAAATTTTTTCTCATTTGTCATACCTTGTTGTTAATAATATTCAATCCTTAATAAGCAGAAAGAAAATGTTGCTTCTTGTGGTTTTTTAAAATCATATTTATCTGACTATGGTGTGACCTAATTATGTTATATGACTTGCACTGTTTTTTTTTGTGGCAGCATAGACTTTCTTGCTTGTTTTCTTCTTCTTTTTTTCTTCAATTGGCACCTTTTATTATTGTTGTACATTGACGGTTATTTTGTCAACTATAGGTATAATGTAGCCATCAAGTGTGCAACTATTACTCCAGGTACTAATGTTGAACATGAGCATCCATTTTACTTGTTAAAATCCTGAACTGCCTGAATCCTTACTCCTATAATGATATTTCCATCAGTACTGGACATCAACAGGAGTTTCATAACTTTTGTGTTGATTGACAGATGAGGATCGTGTGAAGGAGTTTAAGTTGAAGCAGATGTGGAAGAGCCCAAATGGGACAATTAGGAATATTTTGAATGGTCAGTGAACTTGAACTTATGATTATACATCTTGGTTACAATTGTTTGCATTTTCTTTATGATGGGCTGTTGTGGTTGGCATATTCTGCAGGTACTGTCTTCAGAGAACCAATTATTTGCAAAAACATTCCTCGCCTTGTCCCAAGTATGTATGATGAGATTGCCTTTACATTCTTTTGGTGGTGTAGTAGAATTTCTATTGATTGTGACTGTTATCAGGTTGGAACAAGCCTATATGCATCGGAAGGCATGCTTTTGGTGATCAATACCGAGCAACTGATACAGTTATTAAAGGAGCTGGGAAATTGAAACTGGTGTTTGGTAAATCTTTTACTTTGCTTGATGGTATATATATATAATTACTGCCAACTATAGACAGATGATTCCTTCGTACATTTTTTTTTTTTTTTAATTTTTAATTTTCTCCAATTGATATTCCTGTATAATGGTTTATGAGAAAAGGTTCATAAAATGCTTGCAGTACCGGAAGGAAAAGAGGAGAAGACAGAGTTAGAGGTTTACAACTTTACAGGTGCTGGAGGAGTGGCATTGTCTATGTATAACACTGATGAGGTTTGATTCTTGGACCTCCTTTGTATTTCAGTTGGACAAATATCTCGATTGCTGGACACAACTGATTTTCCTTTTTCATATTTGACACGGGTGTTCAGTCTATCCGTTCTTTTGCTGAGGCTTCCATGAACACTGCCTATCAGAAAAAGTGGCCACTTTATCTTAGCACAAAGAATACCATTCTTAAGAAATATGATGGAAGGTATGTGACCATGTTAGCTTGTTACTTTTGACTCTTTTTTAAAATTAAGATTATTGTTATTTTCTTATAAGATAAATTTAATATAATTCTTTTACAATTTAATCCCGTGGGAATTTTGTTAAACCCATGTTCCTGGCCTCTTGTTCCGTCAACATATGTTTGATCATATGCATTCATTCAATGAAGATTCAAGGACATATTTCAAGAAGTTTATGTGGCCAACTGGAAATCCAAGTATGAGGCTGCTGGCATATGGTGGGTATTCTGTTAGTTTTTGCTTTAAAGTGATGGTTTATGCAGGTCGTTCTTTTGTTTATTAAGTTAGTTATATGATTGATTTGGAAGGTATGAACACCGTCTCATTGATGATATGGTGGCTTATGCTCTCAAGAGTGACGGAGGTTATGTATGGGCATGCAAGAACTATGATGGTGATGTCCAGAGTGATTTCTTAGCCCAAGGTGTGTGTAACAAACTGCTAATGGATTTTAAGGAGTCAACGTAGAGACTTTCTGTATTCTGTGCCTGGACCTTAGACATATTATAACTGCATTAATGTTGTATCTGGGAATTCACTTCTTTCTTTTGAAATGCGTGTTTACAGGGTTTGGATCTCTTGGATTGATGACATCTGTACTGGTGCGTTTTTTGTTTAACAGTTCCTTATGTAAACTAAAATTATGGGTGGCATCTTGGATCTCGTGTTAGCTTAGTATATATCCCTGCACTGTAGATTCTATTTGCTACTTATCCTATAATAAAAAATTGCTTCAAGTTCAAAAAATTTACCAGATTGTACTGCAAATGGTCCCATTTTTAGCTGCAATTGTATTCTAGATATAACCATAATACCATCAACACTGTTTACTCACTTGTCATACCATGTACATCTGCAGAAATAATGAACTTTTCATTTGAGAAAAATGCACAATTTCAACATTAGGTGGTAAGAATAGACGTAAATGCCATGGACTTATTTCCTCGCCAATTTTTGTTTTGCATATGACTGAATGGCAGCCCAATGAACTTGGAATTAAGGCTTTGTTCTTTCTTCTTTTCTTTTTTCGTTATTATTATTATTTTTGGAGGGATTCAGGCTTTGTTGAATGGTGTATATGATGGATTACAAAATTCTGCCAAATATACTATTACTCTTGGTCCTGAGGTGTTTTTGTATTTTGAGTGTTTGGGAGTGGAGGAGCATAAGCATATTGGGGTGAATACAAAAATATAGGATGTAGAAACACACTAGAGCAGGCATTGGGGTTAAAAAACGATTCCAAATTTCTCTACCTTTTTGGTTCCTTTATGTATGTTTGTAGTTTTGACTTACTGGTAAGATGGATTTGTTTCAGGTTTGTCCAGATGGAAAGACCATAGAAGCAGAAGCTGCCCATGGTACTGTTACACGGCATTTTAGGGTTCATCAGAAAGGAGGTGAAACCAGCACAAATAGCATAGCCTCAATCTTTGCTTGGTCGCGAGGGCTTGCACACAGGTATGGTTTTGTTGATCTGCAGAGTTGGGCTCTGCACTAGGTTCTTGGCATATTATGTATATCTAACTATGTTTTGGTTGACAGGGCAAAGCTCGATGATAATCCTAGACTCTTGGATTTCACTGAGAAACTAGAAGCAGCTTGTATTGGAGTTGTGGAATCTGGAAAGATGACCAAGGATCTTGCCCTTATTATCCATGGACCTAAGTAAGCATGTGTAGAGTAGGTAGAAGTTCTATTTAACATGATTACTATTTTCAAGTTTGTGATATACTGCCATGCATGGTACAGGCTTGCTAGGGAACACTATCTGAATACTGAGGAATTCATTGATGCTGTTGCGGCGGAACTTAGAGCAAGACTTTCTGCCTAAGCATAGCTGTACGTAAACATTTTACTAATTTCATTCTATGCACTAGAATGGTGTTTATACTCAAGTTTCTGACTTTTTTTTTCCCCTCCTGTCTATGATGAAAGATAAAAACTCTGAAATAATCTCTTTGGCGAATTACTTTGACATAAATCCTCTATCTTTTCTGCTAGATTGGTAGTACCAAAAAAAAAATGGTATGGGTAGTGCTGAAACATTGGAGATAGATTGTTAGGTGGTTTTTAATGTGCAATGCCTTGGATACTTAAAGAAAGTATGAATCGCTTTGTCACTACGTCATTTATAGTGTGGAACTTCTCCAAGATTTTGCATTATTGCTCGTTTTGTATTTAGGTTGGGGTACATGGCTTATAAAATTTGAAATTACCTTTATTTTGTTCTTTCCGTTGGTTTATGAATTTTTCACTCTCATTTTGAGCCATGATTTATGAGAGGTTGAATAAGTAAAGTTTTGGTTTTTGTTGCAGGAGTGGATCCTACACCATGAAGAATGACAAGTCTTTTTGGTAACTCGATATGATATTCGGGAGCAGCAATAAAACATTTGTTGGGGGGTTGGATTGGACGTTTAGGTGCCTTCATGTGGCGGAGTTTTGGGGGGCTAATTCTGATTGCTTTAACAGACAGCTCTCAACTTTTGATCATCTTTAATCTCATTTTCATAGTAGACTGGTGCTCTACTTGCCTGAAATGAATTTGGTTTTACGCTACTGCACGTATCGTATGTCTAGATTCTATCAAAATTATATCGAGTATCAAACTTGCCTTTTCACATCCCCAAATAACTTATTAAATTGAATTAATATCCACCAAGTAATTAAAGTTAATTAAAATAAAATAATTGAAATAACTTGCCATTGATTGACATATGGATTCACGCAGAGTGGACCATAGCAGTTTCAAACCTTTTAAACCCTTTGCTCGGTTTGCTGTGACTATATTATGCATTTCAAAGGACGTACTCGTAACTGTAAGTTTATATAATTCATCCATAAATTTTCAACTTTTTGTTCCACAGCATGACTGGGCAAGCTTCTGGTTCGTTTTCATTTTTGGGCGCCCTTACCAAATTGTAAGAAAGTGGACTGTTGATAGGGTTAGAAGTATGTGGGAGGAAAATGGGAATGCTTGCAATCAAGACTTACTGTTGGGACACAATTTTTTTCTAAACTGGGTTGAAGAAAACTGCCGTGTCGTTTTAAACATGTAAAACAATTATAGATGTGGAGTTAGTTTCGATAGGGAATGGAGGCAGTGATCATAAAGTATCAAGGAATGAGAAAGACCTTACTCAGTTAGACGCCATTGTCCCTCCAAGGGAACTCCCTTTTAGTTTTATGACGTCCATAGGACCATATTTGTGTGTGTGTGTGTGTGTGGGGGGGGGGGGGGGGGGGAGGAGAGGGGTGCGTGTTTTGAAGATGAATCTCAACCGTACTAGAATCAAAACCAAGGGTATATGCAAAACTCACAAGGTTTGGTTAAGGCCTAAACTAACTGGCAAATACAACCAGAAAAAGGTTACCTCGGTTGAACGAAGACAATATAGATGGCCACCCAAAATCTTATTGATCCCTAACCAGAAATGAATGATTTTCTCACATGTATCCAAACTCACAGTACGCAGATCAGCAGCTTCAGAATATCAGACCACATAAGATGCACCTAAGTTTCTTTTAAGATTGCAGGCAGCAAGATGGAGTCAAAACATTCAGGCGAAACCAATCAAAAGGACTAAAATGAGAACATAAAAAGAAATCTTCATCTGGGCTTGAATTCAATGCACAAAGAAAGCTTGAGGATACTCCTTATAGCACCAACAAACCCTTTAGGCAAGGTCCAGAGAAAATGCCTGACCTTCTCCATCCAAGAAGGCAGCTCCAGTACCTCTAAAATAGATCAATACTAAAGTCAATGCGGTTATTATGATTAGATGGGTATCAAATAAATACTGAAGTGAAAACTTACCAAGAATAAGCCTTAACCGAAGATAACTAACATTTGTCTTGAATCTGTACAATAGAACTTTTACAGTAGAGTCTGAATCACAACAGAAGGAAGAAAATAAATAAGAGTGGGATCTGTATGACATAGAGAAGACATGTTTGGAAACTTGCAGGTCCAGTCATATGGTCCGAAAGGCCCACAGGACATAAAAAATTCACTGCACGTGTGTGTGTGTCATGTATGTTCATTATCCTGCAGCAGAATTCAGCACCTAGTAAATTTTAATTCTATCAATATCCTTTCCTTCTTGATATTATTAGAAAGCAAGTCCTTGCCAACAAGATAAGTTTCCTTTCAATACTTGAAAAAAGAAAAAAAGGATCATGATTAGAATTGTGCACTTTGTTAGCTTACCAGATTGAGGATTCAACTTTGGGGAAAGACCATATAATGCATATTTGGCATAGGCTAGCAACCTAACTCGTTGTGAAGCACCCAGCTTGCTAATGATAGACCTCAGTAGCCCACTGAAAGAAAGATATCAAAAGAACAGAGGATGTGGAAAATATCAGACTCTGTTTTTTATTTCTTTATTTCTTTAGCAATCTTACTTTTCCCTCTTCTTTTTCCAGAAATTAGTTAGCATCTTATGTAGTTGAAATTGAGCTCTTCTTACTCTGTTCGCAATATTCTGAAAAAGTCTGGAGGCAGAGATTCCATAAACGAAGATATGTCCTCCATATTCAGAGAATTCAACTCCTGCTTTAAATTACTTTTCTCTTCACCGGACATTCCCCTCCCAAGGGCTGATTTACTATCAATCATGTGACAAAAATTACATGAGATTGCTGTTGATACTGTTAAAAGGATCGTGAAAGACGAATGGGATATCCAGCAACAAGAAGGAAAAAAGGATTTAACAGAGGAGTTCCTGAACATTTCCAAATAGTAGGAAAAAAAGAAAAAGAAAAAGAAAATATAGATTGCTATATTTAGGGAAACTTCTAATGGTCCTTCCAAGAATCACCAAAATAACCTATTATCAGTTCGAATTTTAAGAATTTATACTTGAAAGGAAAAGTAGATGGGGTTTATAAGCCAAAATCTGTCTCTCTAAACACAAAGAAACAAAACAAGAAAAAACAAAGGAAGAAAAAAATGAGAACGTAAAACACAATTCTTTTGAGCCATGAGGTTCTCACTGTCAAAAGTAGAGCAAGAGTTGATCCAAAAGCACATGGTGGCTTAGTTTGCCTTGTGGCAAGAAAAAACAGGAAAAAAAATATAAATGAAAATAAAAGGACCACAGACTTCCATAAACAGTTAATTCTCACTCAGCACCTTCAATTATCATTAATAAACATAATGCCTTCACTTGATAATAAAGTGCGGGAAGACTACATATAGATATAAACACAAACACCCAACACTCAAGATTAGTATTGCTCGACAATCACAAACATTCAGAAAATGCTTAGCACCACCATCCTTCTCCAACTCTATAGGTAGATAAGCTTGATATAGTTCAAATATTTAGTAAGTTGTGGTGAATTCTGACATTCTGGCAATCATAGGATTAGAACTATCAAATGTATTTAACTATCACTATTTTTCTTTTGTAAATTTTCAGTCTAAACTCCTTCCTTTCATTAATTGGTTCTGTTTAATTGATTTTTATTAAGATTTACACTTTGCAAGGCAATCTAGGAACCACTGTAAATCATTCCATGAGGTGTATGCTTGAGAAATTTCAAAGGATTTACATCTATCTTTCTCCAAGACTCTAATTGACTATAAACATACTCCATTATTCACAAACTAAAAGGAAAAACAACAATTACCTGTCAATAGTTCTTCCAGTGAAAATGAGAGGGAAGTATCTAGCGTACTTTCCAACACCAAAGCGTTCACCTAGTTGTTGTATTTTATTTGGATCCAGAAGAATTAAAGCCTTCCAAAGCTCACAGTAGTCCAGTCTAAATCCTTCATCTAGCTCTTTGTAGATTCCATGATCTAAAAGTACTGCATGGTTTATTTATGAAAAAGAAAATGGTCAGAAATCCCATATACAACATTGTTTTATCCCAGATAGAAATTAATGGAGATTTAATCATGAATCAGGACATACCCAAAGAAAAACCATTCCGACCTTCTGGAGAAACTAATATATTACCAGGATGTGGATCTCCATGCAGGAAACCATGGATGAATATCATTTCAGCAAATACTTCCACCAGTGCTTTTGCAACCTACAATAGGTGAACGATTTGATATATCCAAGGATTTAGTAGGACAGAAGTTTGCGCAGCTGCACTAGGATGAGCTATGGAAGGCATATCAGATTCAATGCTAAAAGGATAATTTCGGGAAAACTTATGCGATTAAGACCTTTCCAAATCTGCCAACATCATGCTTGGACGTAGATTTTATAGGTTCGCCACAAAAAAGAGATATCATATGGCCGGAATGAGCAAAGCTGCTAGCAAGTAGCTGGTGCTCGGCAGGCTTGATAATAGTTTGCTAGCAAACCAAGCTCATTAAGAAAATGAGCCAAGTCCAAACATTATTGGGCTCAGCTCATTAGCCTTGTGAGCCAAGTTGATATGAACTCATAATTAAGCTTATGAGTTGGTAAGGGAAAAGACATCATGGGATTCCTGTTGTCTCATAAATATCACTCTTTCAAAGAACTGTTATCTCATGGTTAAAAGCTTTAGGAAATGCTGCTTGAAGTCGCACATTAACCAGATAATGGAAAGTATGGAGGCCTGCCCTCCAAATAGAGGCTTCACATCTCAATTACTCACCGAACTGCAGGCTGTATATGGGGGAGGAGCACGTGTAGGTTTGCCTTTCAAGTTGAAATAATTTTTTCTTTTTTATTTTTTTATAAAACCATAATAATCAGGAACAAGAAAATTAAAAGTGGAAGCTGCAATAGGGGCTTCCTCCCCAGCCACATTGATTTGAGTAATTGATGCAAAGCGGAATGGACAAGCTTCTAAGTAACATTAGCAAACTGATCTTAAGTTGCCGAGCATCTAAACAATTCTCAAAATCATGCTCTTTTCTCGGGAGGAGCTCTGGCTAAGTTCGAATATATATAATCTCACCAAGCCAAGCTAGCACAGCCAGATATTTGGCTTGGCAGCTCATTTGCAGCTCTAGAACATATACTATAGCCATTGCAGAAAAAAATTACAAAGACATAACCTGTAGATGTGTCAGAAAACCAACCTTTGTTGGATTGATTCCCATTTCCTTTAGAAATTCCACGTCATCAACCTGAAACCTAAGAAACTTCCCATTAATAGCACAAACAGTCTGAAGTCAAAAGCATAATGTAATAACTATAGCATAAGAAAGTCATTCCAAATACTTGAAAATGTCCATGTATGTAATATATTATATTCAGTAGGCCAAATGTCTGCAATCGAGTAAATAACTCTAGAAAAGAATGGAATGGATCGAAGGGGATATTATAAATATTTTTTTACAAGCTATAACTTTCATCGCTTTTGAAATTCTTAAATATGTAGATAAATTATATATATCATTAACTGGGACCCGTTTGCCCTTCACGTCCTACATCATTAACTGGGACCCTAGAAGTCCTTTTAAGTGAAAACATTTGCCTCTGAGGAATTAAAATAGTCAACATGCAGAACTAAAATAGTTAAAAAACCTTAACGTGAACCATATCCAAATGTGAATTTGGTGAGTAGCAAACTTTTTTTAACCTAATTTATTTATTTTTTCGTTTTCTAGCTTTAAATATGAGAAGGATTCTTAAAGTTTCTCCAATGATAATACCTAGACCAGCCATTTCCCTTCTTATTGAGACATATATTAGAACGAGTAATACTATAAGTAGGACTTTTGTACTCCCAAATATAATGTGACTTTTAAAATCACATTTGAATCAAAATTCAATAGTGATCCATCTTAAATCCAATGGTGATTTTAAAAGTCACATTACATTTGGGAGATAAAAAGGGGACAAAAGTCCTACTTATAGCATTGCTCATATTAGAACACTCTAAGGGATCAGAAAAAGAAATGAAAAATTATATTGAAGGTATCATAAGTATCATACCTTGTGACCCCTACAAAACTCCATCGTCAGAACCCGGCTTGTCGTCAACTCCTGAATCCATTTATATGGCAGTCGGGTAATAAAACATGTCAATATATTTATCATCAAACTCAGGTATTTATAGTACTGAAGACAACTGTTAGATGGGCAATGTATTAAAAATGAGGAAGAGGCCAATCACTATACCCAAAATACTCTAGGAACCCTGACCATGTCATTGTTTTTGAAGTTTCTGGCAGTTCTCTCAGAATTTTTTGCTTCTTGAATGAAGTCTGTGAAGTGAAAAAAGAGGGGACAACAACTACTCTTTCAATGATCTTAGACAATGACTAAAAAGGGGAATTTTAAGAGTCATGCACATCTAAATTAACAAGTGATATTTAAGGTATAAGCTGATATACTCTCAACCATGGTTATCAGCATTGATGTCAGATTATATATAGATGGGGTTTTACAAAACTCATTACCAGTAACAAGCAGAAATGGAGAATATAATTTAAGAAGATAAACAGAAAATTATTGAAAAGATGGAAAACAAGTGCATATTTTCCAACACCAAACTGGTAAAAGGCAAAGCTGTGTTACATACCATATGACCAAAAATCAACTAAATGCCACTTCATACGGCAGAACCTTGGGTATAATATATTTTGGATGTTCCCAAAAGTGCCTATGATTGATACAATAAACTGAAATCTACTTCAATTTAAATTTAGTTTCCAAATTTGACCAACTTGAATTTAACACCCAGGCCAAAAGGCTGTTACAACCTCCTTGATCAATATTATTCAACGATATGGGAATGATGCTTAAGCACTATTAGGAACAACAATAAGGGGATAAGAAAAAGTGATGCTCAAGAAATATTAAAAGGTAGTCACTATCTTAGATCGACTATTAATAAGTATGAGAGATTCAGGAGGATGTGGCAGTGATAGTACTGCAATGGTTTTTGTGTTAGGTTTGGCAACTCTCAAAAATGTTAGGGGACATATTTAACTTCTATTGCTAAAACAACTAACATCAAAATTTATATGAAATTTTAGATTGCATATTGATCCGTAGGGCTGAAAGTAAAAATGCGTCCAAAATTGTGGGAAGAAAGTATAATTTTCATTTATGAGTTAATACTTGATAAGTAATATTTATTTTCACTTGATCCTTAGCATTTATCTTAGACAGTAATACCTACCTATTAGACAATTGTGAGATGACCAATTTATGGGACCCGTTAAGTCCTAACCCTTATGGAATGCAAACAAAAACTTTCTGCTTACTTGAAAATTTCAAAGCACTTTTACATATATCTAAATATCTTTACATGTTCTAGGTTTCTTTGTTCACTAAATTGGCATTTAAAACATTTCAACCACTACTTGGTTCATTACCTACATGGGTCATAGATACTCAATATCATGGTCAACACTGAGTTAATATACTGAGCCATGCATTCATCAATTGATAATAACATCTTTTTTCATAAAAGATATCATAGATGTCTACCAGTCCACACCAACTCCATTATTAGCACTATCAAATCGGCAAGACAAGGAAGAGAACACAAGTACGAAAAATTTTAAAGAGGACAGTGGTTGAAATACCATATTAAAAACTTTTCTATACCCCCTTCCTGAAACTCAAGCTTCTAGTCAACAAGAACCAATACTAGGTAAAATTACCAGAGACATTCTATGACTTACCAAGTTCTAAAGAAATAGCTTCCACAAATTCTTTTACCAGCCCCTCAAACCTGTAATCGGGGAGAAACTGTGGCAGAAAAGAAAAAAGAAATAAACTGATAAGCAAATGAAAAACATGGGGCCAAAAGCACAAAATTATAACAGAAAAAAGACAAGGAAAAAAAAATTGAATTCCTCAACAGAGTATCAGCCAAAAAGAAAATCCCAAAATGAAATAGAAGTTTTAGATTCTTAAATTACATACGAGTTCAATTACAAATTTCTTCTTATTACAAATCTTTTTTTTTTTGGGTAAGTAAAACAGTGCATACTGAAACAAAATTTCATATACATATCATTAAACTATAAGGAGACAACAAATTAAATTTCACTGATGTGTGTTATTTCAACCAACCAAAATACAGAACAATTTAGGAAACATTTGATAACACGAAGAAAAGGACAAACGTTGACAACACATGGCTTGGAAACTAAATGCAAGAGTCACCAATATACAAAGATAAGCTAATGGGCAATTTTAATCATGGAATCCTTGCATGATTCCCAACGCTCTTTGGAAATATGTCAGGATTCTTTTGATTGGTTTGCAGTTACAACTCAAGATTCTGGCATCTCAGATTTCTTCAGGCCTCACATCTACACAAGATGTGGTAATGTATGATAATATGAAATTCTGGCATCTCAGATTTCTTCAGGCCTCACATCTTCAGGCAATGATCGTAATGTGTCAACTGTGAGAATGTGATTACCATGCAGAGGGATGGTAATATAAGATTTCCACCAGGTGGGAATGACAAGTTATGGGTGAAATGTGTAAACCAGGTGCTGGAGTCTTACATTCTCAAATATCTTATTCAGGGAATGTAGGGATTCTAGGAATGTGGGTTTTTATGGGAATCCAGGATTCCCTTGCCCTAATAAAAGTTTAATGAGTACGTTAGACTCCCACACCCACAAATAAACAAAGACACTAGTCAAAAACCAGAATGAATACAACTGTAACTAAAAGTAGCACTTGTAGTAGCTATTAACTTCCTTTAAGAACTGAAAAAGTTGTAAGAAATTTTATTGAAGCGGTTCAAATCAAGCACAATGTGTCATTAACAAATATAATTGTCACATAAACTTTGAACTGCATCAACATATACACATATATACAAATATATTATATTTGAGTACAGAATAAAACATCCACACCCAGTTCAAAGTAGTATATCATAAAAACAAAATTTAAAACTTCAATGTTATAAACACCCAGCAAAATTTGTAAACTTCCTATGTACAAAGGGACGCCTTATGCTTTTAATGATATCTTGATTAATTAAAAAAAAAAAAAGAGTTATAAACACCCAACTACTCTATACATAACTACATTGAGTCACACATGGGAAAAAAAATATACCTACAAACTTGGAAATATAACTCCAACTATTGTGAAAGTTATGTACTTTAGCTCTGATCCCAATTACTGTGAAATTTGATTCACAAAAATGGTGAAAAAACATAGGAAGATGTCCGTTTTTTCATTCTATATTAGGAAAAGTACCAATGTACCTACTTTTCTTATGGAAAGAGAAGTCCTACAAAAGTATTGTAGGACGGCAATAATTTCTACTTTTGTCCAAAGAAACTAAAAGTTGGTACATGTCCCATAATGCCATTTCAGATACTGTTTACGTCTTGATGAAAATAACTTGCATAGAAATCAAATTTTAGGTATTAAGGAATTATAAATTTCCAATTTTGATTACAATATATAGTGAAATTTTCTAATGCTTCAAGGCAATACATCTAGTCATATTAATGGAACCTTAAACAAGAAAGTTCTTCCAACAAAATTAGTTACCTACCTTAAAACAAAAAAGGGACAGTTTTCACCTCCAAGAAAAGAATGAAACTGAAATGAATGATCACCATAAAGCATTTGTTTGTGGTATTTTTTGCATAGTCTTCAAATATTTTTTGATTACCTTCCCCCCCACCAAATGTAAACAAACACTCATTTACACATTGCCCCCCATGAACTACCACCGGTCACATTCAACCTCCTTCAACTACCAATGAAATGATGAAAATACCAAGTTTAGAAATTAAATTACTTAAATACCCTTAGAGTTAAAAGTTCAAACACAAAAGAATTTTTTAAAAAGTTTTTTTTTAGTTTTAAATTTTTCTATTTTCTATTTGAGGGTATATTCATTCTTTTACGTCTAAAAATGATATTCCGTCTTATTTAACAATCTTGACTATAAGAGAGGGTTTTTTTGTCAAGAAATGGTAGTTTAAGGCGGTTTAGTGTGACAAGTAGTAGTTCATGGGGGCAATGTGTAAATGAGTGGTAGTTTAGGGGAGGAAAAGGTAATTAACCTTCTTTTAAACAAAAACCCAATGCTGGACCCCTAAGAACGAGTTATTTGATTCAAGATTAATGGAAGATATGAGTCCCAATAGAGCTAAAGGAACAAAGGGATTAATGTAGCTGAAGCTAAATAGTTGAACTTAAGGCTTCCTTGAATTAAATGAGAATTTGCTGTCACAAACCAAATCCTTTCATCAATGAATCGAAGTACATCACTGTCATGTGCTGCATATAGCATACCAGACACAAACATGACCACACTTGATAAGATTACAGTATTTGATTAAAAGGCTAATGTGGATATTTCCAGACTTCCAATGTGATGGACATATCAAATGGAAAAAGAGCTTCAACATCGCATCATAGGAAAGAACTAACTTCATTTTCATGCACATTTCCAAAATGATTTGAATAGCAAATATTATTTATAACCTATATAACAGAAAGGCAACACCAATATTACAAGACAAATAACTATCAGTCTCCAGAAATTCAGTGCGCACCCATGCAATGTATTTTGAAATGAAAGACATGGTACTTGTGTCCAGTTTCATCTGATGCTCTAATCCAGGGTATTGCACCTATGATCCAAAGAAGAAAACCATTTCATTATCAAGTTATACAGATGCAATAAAGTTCATAGACCAATTCAATGACAATACAAATTATCATGATTCCAGTTCCTTTCGGCATAAGTTAGTATCCGAAGAAGCATCTTAGGTACAAATCATCTATGAATGTCCTCATCATCAAGTTGAAACACTGATTATCAACTGTAGTTGCAACAATATCAAATAGACGTCAGTTTTTATAGGAAACTGGACATGGATGGTAGTTCGAGTGGAGATGAGAGACAAGATCCCAGAATATTTAAATCAAAGATATGTATTCATTAATATATATATATATATATATAGACCCCTGTTATTGGTGTCTTCCGTGCACTATAACTTTTCAGAATAAATTCCATGTCTTTACTATAATGGGGCTATTGCTTCGTGCAACAGTAAAGTCCTCAGGCTGCTAAGTGCAAGCACACAGATTCGTCTAAAAGCAGTCACTTCATGCAAATATACGAAAGGGTACTACTGTACCGAAACCACCCCTCCCCCTCCTATGCCCCACTTGGATGGAATTAGCACTGTGTAATGACCCTAATGTCAGTAATATAATATGCAAACTAAGCAAAATTGATGAAAATACAAAAAAAAAAAAAAAAAAAAAAAAAAGTTGTGCACAAACAAGTACGATATAATCCGAAGACCAAAATCATGTCAGGATTACTTAGATTGACATTACTTTTTTAACCAACCTTAACTGCTACTTCTTGGTGATCTTTCAACATCCCACGGTGCACTTGAGCAATAGATGCAGCAGCTATCGGTTGTTCATCAAATGACAAAAATCTGAAGTGTATTCCAAAGTCAAGAAACAATTCCAGTGTTTCAAGTACAAAAATCTACTTTTTTCTTGAGGGGAGCGGAGTAAGTTGATGAGTAGATTTAAGGAGTATATTACCCATTTGGAAAGTGAAAATAGCAATGGCAGGCCATTAAAAATAAGAAAGATGTAAAAATTTCTAGCAAAGGAAAGTTAGTGCCATGAAGGAGATAGAGGAATTAAAAAGAGAGTTCAAGAAGTAGATGAAGAAGTCATTAACTTAGCTTTTAAAAAAAAAAAGGAAAGAAGACTACCTTACAAAGTTGCCATACGGGAGATAGATAAGGAGTTAAAAACAAGAAGAATTAACGAAGTAAATGAAGGCCCTATTAAATTTATTCATAAAGAAAGACAAAAAAGAACAAGAAACTAAGCAACCATGCCTTCAATAAAAGTCTCTAAACCCCAAATCGGTATGGTGAACCAAATTTATACTCTAGAGAACTCCAATGGCAAGTAAAAACTACCAAGGTATGCCTACATAGAATCTACTAATATAAAGAATGTCCCCAATAAACTCAAAACTTTTCCATTTCTTGTTGACATGGTCTCAATTGCACATGTAGATCAATTAAGGCCCATTTAAAATGAATAAGTGAGGGTGCACCTCATAGTATATACATCCATATTGAACAAAGTGCATCTTGAGAGCCGAAATTCGCACCATCACATGAAACGAAAAATTAGGGTCGTTTTATTGATGATATATCAACCACATCTTTAGCAAAGGTATGTCAAAGTACACAAAAACTCACAATGTTGTGTAAATAAGCATTGCTTATGGAAATTTGTTTTGATAGATAAGATGATCCATTCAGGAAGAGAACCAGCACAGGCAAAGCACAAGTACAAGAGATGATATATGACCTAATACCTAAAGGCACATCATGGTTTCCATCAAAAGAAAAAATAAGTACAATAAACTAGAAAATAAGTGGAAAAAGAGCTAGCAAAGAAAAAGATTCTTAAGGAGCCCAGATTTAATTTCATGCAATGCCACCTCAATTTTTATATTGAACATCTTTTCTCATTTCCAAAATTCTAACCAACCCTCAAATAAGTCCAAAACAGATTTTAACCCTTGGATTTTATCTTGGGGTAAACAAGTGAGGTTGTGGTAAGTCTGTAGTTGGAATCTTGGTATCCTCCCCCCTCCCCCCAAACAAACAAAAAAAAACCACCAAAAAAAACACAACAGGAAGAGGTCTCTTGGCAGCACCCAATGCACACCAAACAGTAAGAAGATAGGATATTAAAGCTCTCCTAGCTTCCAAACAACGTAAAAGGAGGTGAACCACTAATTCATCACCTGCTATTGCACAAATTTCCAATTAATTTACTTTCTAGTCGTGAATGGACCTCGTAATATGCAGTGGACTTGCGGCAGTTGACCAATTGCGTTTGGAGACAGCTAACTGCATCAACCAGCCATTGTTAGGCAAGCTGTGAAGGTTTGCTTCAGAAAACAGAATACACCTGGAGACAGGGAGTCATTGTGAAGTATGGAGTCAGGAAGCAGCTGGGGCAGATCTCTGGTTAATAGTTGATATAAGGTTGGCCTCTGTAGAGGAACTCTTATGGGTTGGGACAGTTTTACTAGGCGTATATTCTTTGATGTGGGGGATGGGAGAAGGGTCCCTTTCAGGCAGGATATTCGGTGTGGGGAGGAGCCACTAAGGTTTATTGTTATCAATTTGTTTATTTCTGCAGAGGTTAGGAAGCCAAAGTGGTAAATTACATGAATTGGTACCAGGAGTCCTTTGTTAGTATCCATTATCCAAATTTGGAGGTGGAATTGGTATTTGCCTTTTTGGATCTCTTAGAAAGGGCAAAAATTAGAGGATGGGAGGATTCCTAGGATGGCACCAGAGAGCATAAGAAGTCCATAAGGGGGAGTGACAACTTAGTTTCCCTAGGAAGGAACTATGTAGTATTCTAGCTACTCCAAGTTGGCATATTTTGATTGGTGTTGCATTTCATAGAATCCTCAGGGTTGGAAATCTGATCAAGAGCTTGTTGGCATGCATTGGGTAAACTGGCTGCTATAGTAGATGACAAATTAAAGGTGATTTCATCAACTGCCTTGTAATGTGAATGGACCTCATCCTAGTACTAGATAACAATCCTCACCAACCCTCCCCAAATAATCTCTTTCAGAAGCTTCTCAATATGCTTTTCCGCTGAAACAAGAATAGTAAATAATGACATAAAAGTGTTTAAGATTCAATTTAGTATTAACGCATCCCGATATGCTAGTTTTACTACATGAACTAGTTATTAATTTCTAGAAACTACTGTTTCTTGTTGGTTAATATACTTATCCCACATCCCATCACATCTGCATACAAGATTTTACGTATGTCCTTTTTTTCCCTTATGTTAAATTTTTATCCTCACAAGAGAATGTCCCTTCTTCAATCCATACTTTCCTGACGGAGCCCATGATCCATTATGCTACTGCTCCCTAAGTCCTATACAGACTAAGTGTCTTGTGAAACCAACAATCACTTATTCTTTTGCTCAAATCAGTGCTTCCTCGCAATTTTGACAGACAATGTATTCATGTCATTTCATTGAATTCTATTCTATGAAAAGTAAGTAGTAAGGGTCTGAAGTTACATGGTATATCACATATAGTTAATAAAGAACATTGCAATAAAAATGCATACCAATAAGCACGCTAGATTTCAAAAAATCAAATAACACATTTCGCAAGGGAGCCCAAAGAAAAGAAAAAAAATTATCTAAACATAATGTTCCTTGATACTGAAGGAAATTACATGTTCCATTCATAAAAAGTTTTTACAGATAAACAAGAAGTTCTTGACAAGAAAGTTTTCTAGGACGTAAATCTCAACCCTCTGCATAAAGTGAACAAATTATTCTATCTACACTGCAGGACAGCAAAGAAATTGGTAATACTCAAAAACAGAAAAAGGTTACAACACAATCATTATAACATGAATGTGGAAAGAGATGCCAAACAGATAAATTGATTTAGAAAACAAATGTTTTAATTAATGAAGAACAACTTACATCTCAGACAAATCCTTTCCCAGATTGCTGATTAGTACTTGCTTTATAGCTTTGAAATGACAGGGAACTGCCTAAGGCATTAGTAACCACAAAATTAGCATAAGAACCAATCAAATGTGCCCCTTCCTACATAAATATAGACAGATTTTTTTTTTAAAAAAAAATAAGGACTATTACTAAACAAATGTATTAATTCAAACCTGATCCTGCAATGAAGAAAGAGTTGATGAGTATTCTTTTGGGACCTGCCGCAGGGCAGCAACAAACTGGCCAGCTTTCACATAAAAACCTTTATTTGCTTCACATAATTTCAGAATTCTCTTGGCCGAGCGTAAATGGACCTAAATGCCATTGTAAGATCAAAATTCTCACTAGAACACTCTAACTGCATTCATGGTTTACTTTCTTTCTTTTTTAAGCAAGGATCCTTTTCCTCCTAGTGATATTGTAATTTCTAGAGAATAAACTTAATATGAGTTGGCGAATATGGACTTCTTGAGAATGACGTTCTTTTAAAGAATAATCAAATGCCTTTGATCAATTCTGTAAAACCTTGCGACATGCCTGAAAACTAAGTTATAGAATCAGATCTGAAACCAAATTAGCCCTGTTGCATATATTACAAAATCTGTTGTTATCAGGAAGCTATACCCATAAATGCATGTCCCATTACCATTATGAGGTGAAACATATGAAAGTCTATTGTTAAGGCCAAGAGTAATCTATTGTTGACAGAGCAATTTAATGCATGTGAAATTTCTCATTGCACCAGCAGTAACAAACTCTGATTTTGCAATTAATCTGTAATCTATCCCTACCATTTCTCAATAACAAACAGAAATTAAATCGAAGAACACTAAAACAATAACTAAATTTATACAGCGCGAGAGAGTGAGAGAGAGAAAAACCTCATTCAATTTGCGAAGGTACTCGTCAGAGTCCTCCGGAAGCCCATGTAAAGAAAACTTGTAGTCGCCAACAGTGCAAGCAATCTGCAACACAGCTTCCCAAGAAAAAGAAAAGAATGATAACAATAACTAGACAGTCAATTAGGTAGAGCGAAAAACAAAGGCATTGAAGTATAAAAGCGAGAGAAAAGAATGGGACGGACGGTGGAGATTGCACGAGACGAGCGGAGGACGCCATGGAACACAATCCGAATTTTCTCGGGAAAATTGGAGGAACCGAGGAAAGAATCGTGTGAAAATGAGAGGGAATTAGCGTTAGAAACATGGAAGGCAAGGCCGGTGGCTGTGCCCGTGCCTGTTACGAGGTAAAGAGCGGTCTTTGCCTTCGCGGGAAACTTGAAAGTTCTACTCATTTTCGGGTCTCTGGAATTCCTTCCCTTTTCCAGTGAAGAGTAAGTAGCTCAGTGACTCAAAACCCAAAACCCATAACGGAGCCCAAACAGGTATATATTTTTGAAAACAGTCGAGCAAAGCTTATATTAATGAATCAGCTTAAGTACATCACTCTACATAGACAATATCAATAATACAGTAAGGAACTTTCTCAACAAGAACATATTCTTCGCTAAGGAAATGTGCTTCCTTCACAAGCCCGTGAGCCACTCCGTTAGCGTTGATGTGATTGACCTTTCCAAATTGGTATATATTTTGAAAAAGGCTAGAAATTACATTTTTTATCCTACATTTCTAATATGACATTCGTAATCCAATTTTTTATTTTTTAATAATAACTAATTCAATACATCAACATTGAAAGATAATTATAAGATAAAAATATAGTTAATAACATTACTCATATTTTTAAAGCAATGTTACATACTATACTTTCGTTCCGCTAAGAAGATGTAGCAATGACATCAGTCTTTAGATCCACTATTGTTTAAAAAAGAATAATGTTATTTAATAAACGGGCATACCACTGTCATATCATCTAAGTTTTTTAGTTGTCATATGCCAATCTACTAAATAGTTTTATAATTAAAAGTGTAATTATGAGACCGGTATATGACGTTCACTTTTGTCTTTGATTTCTTGGCTCTCTGAGTTTGAGGTTTTGCTTTTACCCGAATTTCTAACTAATTGCTTGGGCTATTCTACCAAATGATCCATTTAAATGTGTTGGATATATATATATTTTGTCGGTAGTACCCCTCATCATCTAGAATTTCAACTATGATTGCTTTCATAGTCTAGCATGCAGAAACTAATGTCTCCCGAGGGTTGGAATCCCTCTCCATCCCTCTGCGTTATGATGTTATTAAAGATATGAGCAATCATATTCGCTGATGCAAATTTTTATTTAAATTTTAGCTAATGGGTTTTAAAATGTACTACTATATATTCGATTATTTATTTTTTTTATATGTCATTTAAATATTTTTTTATTATTATTTTTTTTATCTTTCTTTATATTCTAAGGATTGTATTTTTTCGACGATTTTTTTTTCTTTCAAATTGTCATTTTGCTAATTGTCATATTTTTTATTTGTCATTTTTTTTTAAATGGTCATTTTCCTAACTGTCATTCTTTTTTGAGAATTGTAATAGAATATTCATCATATTCTTTAATATTTTCAAATATCTTATGACAATATGTAATTTTATTTTTAATGTTTATTTCAGGGTATAATGGATAATTTCAATCCAATTAAATTACGCATGTGCAAGTCACATGGGGTGATTTCCTTCCAATTTAACAAAAAATGCTAATGAAGAGGTAACCTAAAAGTGCTGCGTAGTTTGAGGGTACCGATTGGTACTTTTTAAAGTTTGAAGAGTTTACAAGATTAACAATTCAAATTTCAAGGGAATAAATGTATTTTCCAATTTTAACTTTCTTGAAGCCTGTCCCTAGTCTTGTTTTACAAAAGCTTGCTATACACCTAGCTTGTAAATAATTTTTAGACATAGACTAACAAAAATAAAGAAGAAAACTTGAGAAGCCGAACTCCAAGTAGCCTAGCTTGCACCATACAAATGCGTACATCTTTCTCACCAAATGAAGTTTAATTTACTCGGTTTTGGGTTGCTTTCCGACTTTCGGCTATCTTTGACTTTCGCTACCAAATTACCTTGTTGTGAAGCTCTTAAGCTTGATCTCCTCCATGCAAATGGCAAACCATTTCCACACTTTAATGAATGTCTCCACCTGCCGACAGCCATATCCTGAAATAATAATAAAGGGTCCAAAACTATAACCTTTTTAATCATTTCATCAACCATCATCATGATAATATGATTATTCAGTTATATTCGACTCGACGGATATGGTAGATGGAATGGGTATCTTGTTGACTTGTCTTATGATCCAGCTGTTAAACGCGGTTACACGGCGGAGACGCGTAGGGTCAGCCTCTCTCACTAGAAAATTTTAATTCCATAGTCCAACTTAACACTAACAATAATACTTGCAAAAAAAAAAAAAAAACCTAACAATAATAATAATTTAAAAATATAAACCTCTTAAATATCATAAAACATAAAAGTATTTGAAAATAAAAGTTTTAGAAAGTTGCATTACGTAACCAACCATACAAGGAAAAATCCATGCGTTTTCTTGGAAAATATTTTCAGTTTGACCATGATTTTGGTTCAAATTAAACACAAAAAAAAAATAAAGAAAATATTTTACATTGAGACAAACGAAACTTAAGGACTCGTTTGGGTGTTCGATTTGATATGATTTGATTTAATTCTTTGTTGACTTTACAAATACCGAGAAAAAAAAATTGAAATAATGTTTTGATGGTTTAAAAAAAAATGTTTGAATATGTGAATATATTTGAGAAAAAATCTATTTAAAAATAATAACAAATTATATTTTAATTCTAAAAAAAAAAAAAAACTAAAAGAAAAAACATATATATATTGGGGTGGTTTCGAACCACCCCCAAACATGTGGGGTGGCCGAGTGGTCGTTGGGGGTGGGTCGAGCCACTCCCGAATCAGACACGGGTGGCCGAGGCACCCCCCCAAATGTTTCTGGGGTGGCCGGGCCACCTCCAGGGGTGGCTCGGCCACCCTGAGGCTTTTTTTTCAGTTTTTTTTCTTAAATATAAATATAATTTTTATATTATATTTTAAGTTGGATTGAATAAATTTGAGTTTTGTAAGAAAATTGACTTTTGAGATGAATTAAGTTAAATAAAAAAAAATCATCTTCCCAAACAAGCCCTCTAGGATGACATTTAGTTATGTTTTGAATCACCATATGATAATGCATCTAATACACGGCCATGTTGGACAAAAATTTCTTACAAATTGAATTGTAAGAAAATTCTTACAACCTAGTTATTTAGTATGTGAAGAACACTTTTTTTTTTTTTTCACAACATGTGCTTTTCACATTTTTTTTTTCATAGCATATGCCAATTAACCATTAATTTTTTTTCTTTTAATAATAGATGATCTAAGAATAGATTGACAATATCACGTCAGCATAATGAAACAATAGTGTAATATATATTATTACTCTTATATTGAGGTCAGGATGATGCATTATTCATTGCAACGGTTATGAGTTTTTCACATTTTGATCTTTGGGGTAAGAAGATATAAATGAAAACCGTCATAGTGATAAAGTACTACAAGATTTCATCTTAAAAGTCTTAACTGAGACAATCTAAATATGTTACATAAATTGTAAAAATAAAAAATAAAAATTAAGTGTGCAAGTCCATGAATTTGCGAGGGCCAATAAATGGACTCCAATTAAGAAGCTAGACTTGATATTCATATACTCAACTGTCAAGTGTAGCAAATCTGTATTCCAATGTCATTTTTTCTTCCTATCAATTTTCTTCTTCTTTATAATTATTATTTTTTTCTCCAAAGAAGGCTTCATATTCATATACTCAACTGTCAAGTGTGGCGGCAAACCTGTATTCCATATGTCATTTTTTCTTCCTATCAATTTTCTTGTTCTTCTTCTTTTTGTTTTGTTTTGTTTTTTTTTTAATCTTTAGATTTTTTGGTTATAGATTATGAATTTGTTTTCTAAAGGAAACTCACGGATGATACGAGGAGTGAAAGTACGGGAAGTAGGGCCCAAGTCCTAGAAAAACCAGCATGCAATTACTTAATTCAACCACTCCGGGTGGAGCAAATGATGCATCACCAACATCCACGGTCCACCACTCATAAAAAAATAGCAGACTCTTAGTTGTTATAGACCACCCCTACATAGGGGAAAGAGGCCAGGGGGTGCCACTGCCACCCCATAGGCTGGGGAGTGTGCATATATGCATGGGAATTGGGATGGCTTTGTAACTTTCTTTTTCGTTTTACAACTGAATAAAAGGATAAGTACTGTGTATCCGAAATAGATGCCTTTGGATGATTATCTGATTTGTAATTGACCTGGTGAGTTGGTTAACATTTTGTGCATATGGGCGAGACTCGAGAGCATCTACTTGGAAAGAGGTCTAAATAATTTACGATCTTTTTTTATTCTTATTTTTTCTATTCAAGACAGGAAAAGGGGGCTACAAACAAGAGTTCAAAACAAAAAATAAAGGAGAATTGCACGATTCATAGCCAAAGGCGCAAAGCAAAAATGAGAAGCTGCCCATTTTGCTGCTAGGTAAGCTCTTTTGTTTGCATTTTTGGACACATTTAAAGCACTTCAGCTTGGAAAGAGAGAAAGGTGATGTTTGATGTCCATTATAATTGGCTCGTTCCTCCAATCGGCAATATATAGTAGAAGGCTAATTAATAGTATATGTTCTTATCAGTTTAATTTACGTTCCATTCAGAGTCTCAGACAGTGACGATTCCTTCTCTTTATTTAGTGGTTTCTGCCCAACGTGCTCAATTACATAAAAATAAAAAATAAGTTTCACATCCAAAAAGCAATCATTTTTAGTTTTTTAACCCATTAATGCACAGAGAACATGATGCGCACAATGTACAAGCCACTTGCCTTTTTTTGTTTTTCCAATTATTGGTGTCCCGTGAAGGTGGCGGAGCTAGGATAATGTTTTGGAAGGGGCAGAAAGTAGGGCTAATAATTAATTAATATAATATAATTTTTTAATTTGAGTATTTTAATATGGTTTATTTCTAGTAATGTTATAAGATTCATATTTCTACTTTATTCTCAAAAGTGATGTGACTTTCAAAATTATTATTATATTAAAATTCAATAGTGATTTGTCTCAAATTTAATAATAGTTTTAAAAGTCACATAATTTTTAGGAATAAGAGGGAGGCATAAGTCCTACGTATAGCATTACTCTGGTTTACTTAAAAACCAACATAAATACTTTTTTTTTTAATTTTAATTTCAAACACCACAAATAAATATTGCATATCCAATTAATTGTTTCGAATATTTAGTTATCTATCAATGTTATGCAATTATTTCAAAGTTTTTTCCTTTCATAGTTATATCTAATACCTTCTTTAATTTGCTTTCCCAAAAAATGTAAAACTATTTCAAAATTATTTTTCAAATTTACTTATGTCTCTACCATATATATTGTCATCTTTAGTTTGTATATAAAAAATATATTCTACATTTTCTAATAATTTTGATGCTATGATAAGTATTCTTGGTTCCCCTCTTGCAAAAAATTCAGAGCAAAAAATTAAAGTGGTCTTACAAGAGGATTGGATTAATAGGCTAAAATGCCACCACGAGCTGGGTTGACAAAAAAAAAAAAAAAAAAGAAAGAAAGAAGGTCTTTGAGAAATGAGAGACTTCGAGAGAGTGAGAGAGAGCTTTGGGACTGCTTCTAATGCACCAGGTTGTGCCAGCTAGTACCCTAGAGACCCACGCTTATCATCCTCTTCTCCTTCGTTAATTCTTATTTCTCACATTTAAACAAAAGCCTTCTGCAACTTCTTCCTTGAAACTCATGTCCATAAAGGTACATAAGAGTGAATCAAATGCAAGTGTGAGAATAATCAAATGCAAGAAGAAAGAAGACTGCAACTTCCTCCTTGAAACTCAGGTCCATAAAGGTACATAATTGAGAGAGTGAATCAAATGCAAGTGTGAAAATAATCAAATGCAAGAATAAAGAAGACAACGATAAGAAGAAGAAAATCATAATCAGAATTCTTATCCAAGATTTGCTATTTCTCTTCTTTTTATTTTTTTTAAGCAAATGAAGAAGAAGAAGAAGAATAAAAAGGAGTACGTAGGGGGTAGGGATTAAAAAACTGCCACTTGTCTTCAGATCTCTTTCTTTTCTATTTGGCTTTTGAAGGATGGTTAGAGTTTTTTTTTTTTTCAAATTGGGTCAGAAGAATTTCCTTCAACTCTATCTATAAAAATATCATGTGTTTATTTGCATGTAAGTAGCACATGCTTTTTTTTAACTGAAATGATAAAGTTGGATTTTTTTTTTTTATAAAAAACGTATGTGTTTGTTCCAATTTTGTCATTGCAATTAAAAAAAGTATATAATTCTCACATATAAAGGGACACATGACATTTTTACATATTAAGTTGGAGGAACTCAAACTCAATTTGGAGAACATTTTTGTACATAAAAGATTTTGAAAGGAGAGAGAATGAAAGTGTGATTACTCTTTCCCAAAACCAAATAATTCATTGTGGGTTTTATCATAAAGAAGAGTCAAAGGGTTAAATATACTTAATTTAGCCTCCTCAACTAACAGATTTTTATTTATTTATTTTTTTTTATTTTTGTATAAAGTCATATAAATCAACAGCTGTAATACTTAAGATATATCAAACTATAATTATTGCATTTAAACCATTCCGTTATAAGTTGCTATCTGTTTGGATAGAAAAGTTGTCACATGTAGCACGTAACTACTTTTCTGTCATTATTCCTATAATATTCATAATTTCTTTAAAACCAAAATAATTAAATAATACTAATAATAATTTTTTTTTTTAAATGGTCATTGATTTTGGGTGACCGAACCACCCATAGTGGTTGGAGGTTGGCTCGCAAGCCACTCCAACCATTGGCAAAGAGTAAAATTGATTTTCAATGGTCAAAGTAAGGATATTTTCATAATATTTTGGTCAAATTTAGTTTTCCGTCCAACATAACGGTCAAGACTATAATATATATATATATATTTTCAAGTGAAATTCCATCCGCAAAGTATTTACAATCTCTAACGTATCTCTCACCAATATAATATTCAGCATGCCCAAATCCCTGATAAATTCCATCGCCTTTCACGCTGCATAAGCTTCCATTACTACAGGATCAAATATGAATTATTTTAATGAGCCCATGGATGCCAAAAATGCCCCTCTTGATATCTGACAATAAGTTTCACATCCATCATCTTTCTTGATGTGTTTATCGTTGTATCCCAATTTACTTTAATTACTCTAGAATGAGAAATTAACCATCCACTTTGGATCATCTATATTTTGTTCTTGTTCTACATTAGATTTCGCCTTTCGGACATCTGTTTGAAAGTCCTCCAACACCTCTTTAGCACTACTAATTAATTGGGAATGATGAGTATTGAAATCTCTGCCAAACATTAATGTATTTTTTTGCGTCCAATTTTTTTTTAATCTTCCTCGTACAATTGCCCCCAAACATCATTAGAAGATGAGCAATGCCATAAGATATGACATGTAGTCTTTACATCTAGCCCACAAATTGGACACAATTAATGGATCATGAGCAATCTTTTTCTTGAATAAATTTTTTGTGGTTGGTAATAAATTTTTACAAGCCCTCTAAAGGAAAATCCATCCTCACTGTTCCTAGGACATTCTAATTCCATTTAGCCTTCCAAACTCTACTATGAGCATCAGTAGTAGAACTTTCACCTACAACTTGCACAAAACGATTTTTCTCCGAATAATATGTGCTTTTAACCATAAATTTCTTCTTTGGTGTATCGATCCAAATCATTTGATCTTTTGTCTAAATGAGCTATTGCACACTACAGATTCTTTCAGTCTCTTCTTAATTAAAATCTCCCTGATGAGTGCTACATTATACCATCTAGTACCTTCATCAATAAGCTTTTTGACTCTTGCATCTTTGTCTAGAACCCTCACAAGCGACTGAACAACATATGTTGAGGGACTCATGAGCCATTTGTCTTCCTATATTTTGATATTGGATCCATCCTCCACTCTCGAGAGCAAAATTGTTTTTAGAAGTTCCCCTAGCATTCCAAATGGGCATACGGCGGCTTATGTCCAAGTTGGGCCGCTAGGAAATTTCCACTTTCTATAGTAAATTTCCTCAAAGATTTGTGCTACCAACATGTCCGGATTTATAAATAACCTCTACCCTTGTTTCGTCAGCAAAACTTTATTAAAACACTTTAGCTCACGAAACCCTAGACCACCTGTGAATTTTCAATGCCCTAATTTAGCCTAGCTCATCCAAGTTACCATAGAATTATTCTTCATGTGTCCATCAAAAATTTGAGCAATATCATTGAGTTAATTTCTTTACACAAAACTTTTGGCAATCGCAAAACACTCATGTTGTATGTAGAAATAGTTTGGATAACAACCTTGAGTGAGATCTCCTTCCCGGCTTGTGATGAGAATTTTTCTTTTCTCCGTTTATGTGACTTCAAATCCTGTCCATGATATTCTTGAAGGCTCTTCTCTTTGATTTGCCAACCATAGCTAGTAACCTCAAGTACTTCTCATAGCTAGTAATTGACCATATCTCAGCCAAATATAAAATGTAATTTTTGACTTCCACCTTGGTAAATACCAACACCTTGGTAAATACCAACAGGAGAAGATAGAGGTCTTTTCCTTGTTCAATTTCTATCCCAACAACTCCTGAATCTCACTCTACTTCTTAATATTTGCCGTGCAAAAAAGGGCTGTCATCAACCAAAAAACAGAAGATCCTTAATTTGTAATTAGAACCCCTATGAGACGTGTCCATTTCCAGAGGTTGAGTATCTATTGGGTGTGTTTGGCAAATGATTGAGATTGTGGTTAGGGGAGGATTGACTTTTGATATGATATAAAGTAGAAAAAATGTTGTAAATTTTTTATTTTTTAGTGAGTATTTTATTAGAATGGTAATAAAAAGTATTTGATGTGATATAAAAAATAAAAAAAATTATTAAAAAATGATTGATGTGATATAAAAAGTGAAAATATTTTTTTTTTAGAAAAACAAAGTCCCCCAACAATATAATCCCCTCCCTTGCCATAGAGATCCTATCTATATTAATACTCCATACCTATATAATTGGATGGCTCTATCGTCTTTGACACGTTGTTTTATATATATATATGGGTTTTTGTATAAATATAAAATTGCTTTTGAAGTTCTATTTCTGTACTCGCTCGCTTTAGTTCAAAGGATAGTAATACACTTCAACGAAAAAAATAAAGACATTCCCACTTGTATTATTAATTACTATTCAAGATGGCGCAATTGGTTCCGTGTTCCGCTGCAGAAATAAAATATATAGCTGCTTTTAGAAGAATATTAGAAGTCTAAAAGCACATCGGTTATTTTTCTTGATCGATACCGCTCTCCTCCTAGCTTATTTAAGTCGACCCCCAAGGTCTTCCCCTTATTCGATCAGATCTCTCTAGCTCTCTCTCTCTCTCTCTCTCTCTTCTCTTACGCCATGGTTCTCTCCAAGACTGCATCAGAGTCGGATGTCTCCATCCACTCAACATTTGGCTCTCGATATGTTCGTACATCGCTTCCTAGGTGATTAATCATATTCATATATTATACCTTTCAATTCCTTTGTTTTTTTTTTTTTTCGGTTAATTGAGTTTTAGATTCAGTGATTGTCAATGATTCAATGGCCAGTTCATATATACAAAATTCGGATCTGTGTTCCTAAAACTCTACTTTGGTGATATCTATGATTGTTTCAGGTTCAGAATGCCGGATAACTCGATCCCCAAGGAGGCGGCGTACCAGATCATCAACGACGAGCTCATGTTGGATGGGAACCCAAGGCTGAATCTGGCTTCGTTCGTGACCACCTGGATGGAGCCGGAGTGTGACAAGCTCATGATGGCTTCCATCAACAAGAACTACGTCGACATGGACGAGTACCCTGTCACCACCGAGCTCCAGGCAAGTCTTCTCTCATCATACATGCACTTTGTCATTTCTTTCTCTCTCTCTCTCTCTCTTAATTCTTTGTGTTGGAATTTTCGTATTCGTTTATCATATATATGATCGGGATGATTCGACACGTGTTGACGTGAAGCGCATATCAAGGTTTATGATGGCGAGATATAAAGTTGTTCTAAAATAGGACATGATTTGCTTTGATAAGGTCAATCCCTTTGTAGCCGTTGGATTCATTTAGGATAAAAGTATGAGAAATGATCCCATTCTTTACCATCGCCATACCCATCTCCATACCTTGAATGGGTAAATTTATTATTAAATTTGTCGGATCTATAAGTTTCACTCATTTAATGATATATTTACAAAAAAAAAAAAAAAGGGAAATAATTTTAAAAATGCAGTGTAATATCTCTTAATATGCCTGTACTAGTGGATGCCACACTGAAACATCTAGCTCCACCACTTTATAGATCTCATTTAACATGAGTGTTTAAAAATAATATTTGAAATAATTGAGCTAAAATAATTTTTTTTTGACTTGATTAATAGTTTCTTCTATGACCTTAGGTCGATGCTTTTGGATTTTCTTTCCTTTTGCTAATCTTTTTGGATTTCTATTTTTCACGGGCATCCATATTTTTCTAATATTATTATTGATGTGGTCTTTTTTCTTTACTCGTACTTCAAGTAGAATAAAATAATAAATATTTAGCAATGTATAAGACGTGCATCACTTTAATTTGAGGAGTCTCACCAGATAGTCCAAATTAAAATATGGGCTTGAAGTATGTTTTAGATTTGTTAATTTTTACTGTTGGTTTTTCGTTTCGTAGCCAGTGAGAATTCATAGAACAAATTAGGATGGTCCACCTTGTAATTCATGGAAATTTCACAAACTAGAGTGGTCCACTTGGATGGAAAACTTTATAAGAAGTAGCAAATTAGCAATTGTCTAGCTATTCAACCATACATTAATTAATCCTAAGTTTGAATACGTTACTCCGATTTAAATTTGATTTAAGTGTTGTAAAAAATATGAATTTTTTTGTAATTTTTTTAATAGTTTAAATATAATTTTACTCTCTTTTTTTCTCATGAAAAAACTTAAAATTAAAAAGAAATACTAAAATATTTACTCAAATTCTTCTCCCATCCTTTTAAATATTATCATCACTATTGAATGGATGGATCCCACATATGAGACCTACATAAATTTAAAAATTCAATAGTAATTATAATATTTAGAAAGATGAGAAAAAAATTTGAAAAGATATTAACAATAAAATAGTAATTTAAAAAGATATATATACTTTTTTATAATTTTTTTTTACAGACACCTGAACTAAATAGGAAAATAAATTGAAGAAATGTGCAAATACGCCCTTGTCTCACCAACTGCCTCTAGTAGCCTTCTAGAACATGTGGTCCGCTATTCAACAGAACTATGACCAATTCTTACTTTTGCTACCAACGGAAATGGTCATAGACAGCAGTTGACTAGTTAGTTGCAACAGTTGCAGTCTGTATTGACCGGAGATGAAGCTGCCTTAATTGACGGCTTCCAAGTATTATAATTTTAGTTTTGAAAGAAGAATTTGGCTTAGGTTTTGAACAATTGAAAAAACTCTTTTTTTTTTTTTTTAATAAAAAAAAAACTTAAAATTAAATTTGAAAAATTGAAAAAACTATTATACATATTATGTTATGTTTTTTTAAGTAGCCTAATCAGTTTTTAAGAGTAGCATAACTGGTTTTACTATTTCATGCGCAACTATCCGAACGTTTAATTAATCCATGAATTTAGTTGGCCCATAAACCTTGCCTAAATATCTCACTGATTATTTTATTTTATTTTGACTTCTAGGTCTGTTATCTTGTCTTTTTAGACCTCTTCAATGTCTTCATATTGGAAAATAAAAATAAAAATAAAAGAATCGAAAAAATGTGAAAACCCGTTATTCTATATTTGTAGCTGTCTTTATAATAAATACTCCTAATAGATTAGACTTAATTATCGCCGAGATTGCAGCACGGTAGCACCGACCCTAAATAAAATTGTCGACCAGTTCCATTGAACCAAATGAAGCCATGCACTCTCACCTGAACTGGAGAGGTTCAATTCCTTTAGGTAAGAGTATTTTTAGCGGAGCTTTTTTATATTAACCACTTTATCTTTTAAGGAGATACTTATAAAACATTTTCATTCATTTTGCTCTTGAATTAAGAGTATTTTTAGCAAGACTTTTTATATTAGCTATATTTAATTATTATGAGCCACTTTATATTTCTAGAAGATATTTCAAAATGAAACATTTCCATTCATTTTATTACAATAAACGTTTTAGTCTTTCTTATTTTTATTTTCTTTCTCCTTTCTCCCTCTATCTCTCCCTTATCTCTCTCCCCTCTCTCTCAACTTTCACAATAAAAATATTTAAAAAAATATATTTAATAAAAGTAAATGATGAAATAAATAATATATTAAAATTTGTATTAAAAAAATTAATAACTAAAATATAAAAATATATTTTTTGAGTAGTTAAAATAATCGCAACTACTAGATCCTCTAATGAAAAAGGGTGATGAACCGATGGCTATTATGTTCAAATTTCAAAGCTGCATCATGTACGATAGAAACCGGTGTAGACTACGCGTCGGGCCCACTATTTTTGTTGTGCTGAATATAACAAGCATTTTGTTTACAAAAAACCCATAAATGATCAAATACAAATATCATTTGCTAAAAGATTTATGAATGACACACTTAGTAATATTCTAGTATAATAGATTAGTCAATTTGTAGTTAATTTTTACAAAAATATGTGAAAAGTAAATACTATTAAAACAACACGTATTTTTTATATGATAAAAACACATGTCACTTTATTAGATTGATTTATAAAAATTAACTACAAACTTTCTGTCTTAAATAAATTATAGTTGGCTAGCTGCCCTTTTTTTTTTCAAGCCACTCTCTTCATTTTAAATACAAATTAAGATAAATTATTTTATAGTCTAAATTATGTTTTATAAATTTAATAATATATATGTTGACACATAACAAATATATTATTATATAATTTAATTTTTTTAAAAATAAAATGACATCATATACAATTTTTAAAAGAATCTTATTTTTACTAAAATTCAGGTCCGGTTTGGTAAGAATTTTTGCTTCAAATATATATATATATATATAGACGAACATGTAGCGTCTATTTTTAGCACAAATTTTTTTTTTCATTGTCTGAAAATCCTCACACTTGTGAGGATTTTTGGACGCTGGACGTTCGTTTAGACGGATGTCCAACTATATCCTAAAATTATTATCAAACAATTTTTTTTTCACTTTTTCTTAAAAAGAAAATAAAAATTCAAAATTCAAAACTCATTTTTTCCATATATTTTACCGATAACTTATTTTAAACAAAATATTCACAACCAAACAATTTGAACCATTCAATCACGAAAAATGTTGTCAAACTTACCTGTCTTTTTGAACAAAACCACCTATATCTAAGAAAACATTTTCTGACTGTGGGGGCCTCACTAGAGTCGTGTCATACTTTTTTTTTTTTTTTTTTGTATAAGCGGATTCGTGTCACACTTTAATGTGTGAGAATGAGACAATTTGTACTATTTGATTCACTTTCTTTTTCTATTCCGATTAAAGTGATTAATAATAGAGATGCACAATCAGTTACAATTATGGTTATTAGGCAATACTTGCACCCACATTACAGTCTCTGGTTATTTGATTTTTAGCAACCGCAACCGGGATCCCAATTGCGGTTGCTAATAACCAGTTTCAATATCGGTTATAACCGATTTTGATGTTATGAATTACAAAAAAAAAAAAATATTTTTATCACTTTTTATTGGTTTGTATATATATAATTAATAATTTTTATATATAAAATAATAATTTAAAAACTAATTATATATATAATTTTCTCAAGGCATCTTGAGAACTTATGTCCACAAAGGCCCAAGTAGTTTTTTTATAGAAAAATGAGGTGAAAAAAGTTTGTTTATATTCAACGTAAGACAAGTTCATATTTTTTCTTTCTTTCTTTCTTCACTTTTTTCTTTCTTTTCTTCTCCTCCTCTCTCTCTCTCTCTCAAGACTCTATGGTAGGGGTGAAAATATTTTCTCAAGACTCTAAGAAAATATTTTCTGACTGTGGGGGCCTCACCAGAGTCGTGTCATACTTTTGTTTTTTGTTTTTTTGTTTTTATAAGTAGAGTTGTGTCACACTTTAATGTGTTGGAATGAGACAATTTGTACTCCTTGATTCACTTTCTTTTTTTATTCCGATTAAAGTGATTAATAATAGAGGTGTACAATCGGTTGCAGTTACGGTTATTAGGCAATAACTGCAACCACAATTAAAGTCTCTGGTTATTTGATTTTTAGCAACCGCAACTGAGATCCCAATTGCGGTTGCTAATAACCGGTTTCAATACTGGTTATAAACCAGTTTTGATGTTATGGATCACAAAAAAAAATAATAATAATAATAATTACTTTTCATTGAGTTTTTATATATATAATTATTAATTTTATATATAAAATAATAATTTAAAAACTAATTATATATATGATTTTCTCAAGGCATATTGAGAACTTATGTCCACAAATGCCCAAGTAGCTTTTTTATAGAAAAATGAGATAGAAAAAGTTTGTTCATATTCAATGTGAGACAAGTTTATATTTTTTTTATCTTTTTTTCTTTCTTTTCTTCTCTTCTCTCTCTCTCTCAAGACTCAGTCTGCATGGAGCTTTGAGCTTTCTGCAGCACCAGCTTCCTACTGCAGGGAGCACAAGCTTCTTGCTACAGGGAGCTTGTCTTGCGAGAGAGAGAGAGAGAGAAAAAGAAAGAAAAAAATGAAAGAAAAGAGAGAAGAAAAAAAGAATATATATATATATATAAATCGGTTACCCGATTAATAACCGGTTTTTTAAAATTAATAATCGCAACTGCAACCAGCCTAATCGGTTATTCGATTGCGGTTATTTTTGATTTTTCGGTTTGTCTGGTTATCTAGTAATTCAGTTATTTTTAGTTATCCAGTTATAAACAGTTAATAACCGCTCTGCTTATACACTTTTAATTACACTCTCAATTAATAATGCTCTGTGTCGTAGCGAATGAGGGCAATGAGATAAATTAATATGTTTGATTTTGGCGAGAGGCCGGGGCTGAGGGCCATACAGATTTGACTTTTGAGGATATAGATTCCCATTTAGGCCTGGATTGTTACCACTTCAAGTAATAAAAGGGCGAAAAGAGTTCATGCTTAAATGGATTTCGGATAGCAATTTTAGTACCAATATCCGACTTAAAAAACTAGGAATCCAGTTTCCATCTTTCGTTTAAATATGTATTCTCTCTCTAACATTTATATGGAAAATGTTGAAACAAATGGCTCATATTCTCTTAGATATAGAGAGTAATACTGTGGATGGTCGAGTTGTCTCCACGTAGCGGAGTGGAGTAAACGGAGCGGAGCGAAGTGAATAGAACGGTATGCTACAGGGTATTTTGGGGTTTTTCAATGAGCGTCCATACAATTAGAGTTTTTCTTATAAATATGTTATGATGTAACCTTAAGATATTGAATAGTAAAATATAGCCGCTCTCTCTCTTTAAACGTAGGCGCACTATCGAACCATGTAAATTCTTGTCTTGATTTTCTCTCTATCTCTTCGATTCCATATTATTCATCATTGTTAACAACAGAAAAGAAAAGAAAAAAAAGATATAAGAAATAATTTTCTATTAGTTTAATGAAAATTATAGAGTGAATAGCCTCCCCATTATAGTAGGAAGCATTATTCACACTCTACACTTTCTTCCTTAAAGTAGAAAGCGGAATGAAGGCTCTAAAATATTTCAAAATGCATTTTTGGTCCCTAGAGTCAGAAAATTCATACTTTAAAGAATCGGATAAGAATACTATTACATTTGTTATGGATCGAATTCCAAGTTTGATACTATATAGAATAGTGGATGGATGTAAATTTTTTACAAATTGGATTATAAGAATTTCTTTAACCCAGCCTCTTATATACTAAAGAATGAGTTCGAAAATTTTTCCTGCAACTCATTTTTGTAAGAAATTGTTATGACTTATGTTTCATTTTTATTTTTTCCCTGGGCATGACGGGCCCGTTTCTTCTGATACAACACTGGCACTATCAGTATTGTTCCTGACTGGCATATAAATTGGGAAATAATAAACTTAGTTAAGAAGTTCACTTGTTCCATAGAGAAGCTTAGATCTTATTTGGATTGCCCGCTGTTAAAGCAGTCAGTCAGGAGCATTAATACTGATATTCACTTTATTAGACTAAAAAACATCCACAGTATAATTGTTAAGTACCCGCACAAACTTCTGTAAGAATGTGGAATAGAATTAGAGGTTAATTATGATTTTAAAAGGAAATGCAATAAGCAATAAGAATTCATGTGGTAGCCGGAAGGGAATATATCTTCTTTATTAATTGATAAGCATTTGAGAGACGGCTTATGGCTCCACAGAAAGATGTTGCAGTAAACAATTGGCATGATAAAAATCTTATTCAATTTCAATTATTCATATTATATGGATGGTCTAGATGCTTTTAGGGAAGTAAATGATGCTTAAAGCAAAGGCTAACCATCTTTTTGATTTGTATATGCATGCAGAACCGGTGTGTTAACATGATAGCGCATCTCTTTAATGCCCCACTGGGAGAATCGGAGTCTGCAGTCGGAGTGGGGACGGTGGGGTCCTCGGAGGCAATAATGTTGGCTGGGTTGGCATTCAAGAGGAGGTGGCAGAACAGGAGGAAAGCAGAGGGTAAACCTTGCGACAAACCCAACATTGTCACCGGAGCCAATGTTCAGGTACGATCATTTTACAACCGGTTCCGGCTTCTGGAAGAAAGTATCGGACATTTGCGTAAAATAAATAAAGTAATAAACGGTTCAGATTCATCTCCAACTGAAACGATGTCGTAGAAGAAGTTTAATGAAACACACCTTAACGCCGAATCCGTTCGGATACGATCATTTTACAACCACTCGTTGGGGCCTAGCTAGACTCTTTCCCTTTCCCCCCACTCACATGGCACGATGAGTACTTGAGGTCAGCTTTTTGTTTTTGTTTTTTTACACGGATACGATCATTTTACAACCACCCGTTGGGGCCTAGCTAGAGTCTTTCCTACAAAAAAGCAAGAACGAAGAAGAAGCTAACCTCAAGTACTCATCGTGCCATGTGAGCGGGGAAAGGGAAAGACTCTAGCTTAATTTGCATAAAAGAATGCCTACAATGATTAGCTAGGGTCGCTTTTACATAAACGGACCTTCCACACAGGCTCGCTTTTTTTTTTTTTTAAATGCCTACAGTGTTTAATCAAATTAAATAATTATTCATAAAAAAATTAAATAAAATAATTATTTAGCCAGTTTGATGGGTAGACTGTAAAGCTTATTGAATTTGGGGTTTATGTAATAAATTTACTAAAATTTGGCAACACACTCCTCCCAAAAGTTAACCTCTTTTTTTCTTATTACAAAACAACTTTTTTCGCACAAAAAATTGAAATCTTCTTTTACCTTTATATCATATCCACAACAAAATTCTTTAGCAAGCGGATCCTAATGATTTCTAATAAATTAACATTTCATGTTTAATCGAATTAATAGGAAATCTTTAGGTTTAGCATTCCTGGTGGTAGGCTGATAAAGCTGACCAAGATTCAAGCTTGTTTATTTATTTCTTTGTTTATTGCAGTATAAGATGTATGCAAACCAAAATGACATGATATGGTTTTCCGATAATAATTTTTTGTCTGAATTGTTAGCAATATGAGAAAGTAAAAAAAGAGCATTGAAATGTCTCATATGGGACCATCTGCTTAGATAGATGATTAAGCAGTCTAAAATTTATTTAGATAAATAGGTCCTATATAAGCTCTCAGACAACAATTAATTCGGACAGTAATGGAGGTAGATTCTAATCTCAAATAACAAACTCCCTTGTAGACTTGTAGTAGTCACATGCTTTTGTGATTCTTATCCCGACTTCTTGGCTTAGAAAAGTGTGCCCATTATTGATGTAAAACGGTAGGGATGAAGGCACCTTTCAAGCAGTGGGTCCAATTAATAACACAAAAAATATCATTGATCAAGTATTTATACTAGAAAATTGGTTATCAACTTAATAATTCTTTTATTTTTGGCAGTTAAACATTATCTGTTTTCTTTTTGGTTTTTGAAGAGGAGGATGGGAGATATAACAATCTCTTCGTTTCGTAGGGGAGGGGATGAGGTATTGAGAGAGAGATGGAGGGGAGGCAAAGCCTTAGCCCACCAACATCAATCAGTCTAAGAGTGATCTTACTTTCTCTTAAACCATTTGAATCAAAATGAAATTATTTAGAGAAATGCTAAATATTACACTCCTAACTCATTAAAACATTTTTTTTTTTTAACAATAACTGGTCCAAAGACTGACAAACACTCCAACATTAGCCAAATAGAATGAAGTCATGGGGTAGGATGGGATGTAGTATATATGTAGGATTACTCGATTACTTATTAACACTCTGCTTCCTAACTCTTCCATTTCCTCATACCAAGTAACATTTTATTGTTGAAATGAAAGTAATGCGAGAGCAAATGAAATCAAAATTACTATATATTTCAGAAATCAAATATCTCTCAGTGCATGATTGTATGTGCTCATTAATTAATTAGGAGAAAACAGAGCACAAATTTCGAATAGCTAGCATAATCGTGGTGCACTTATTCATATTACTTTGAGTACGTACTACACAATTTCAGTTCGTATCTTCTAAGTTGTGTTGCATGTCCTCAATTCCTACCGTGTGAAGGTATGTTGGGAGAAGTTTGCAAGATACTTTGAGGTAGAGTTGAAGGAAGTGAAGCTCAAGGAAGACTACTTGGTGATGGACCCCGCGAAGGCAGTAGAGTTGGTAGACGAAAACACTATTTGTGTGGCTGCTATTCTTGGTTCCACTCTCAACGGAGAGTTTGAAGATGTAAAGCTCCTAAACGATCTCTTGGTTGAGAAGAACAAGGAAACTGGGTATTACTTCTGTCCCTCTCTCTCTCTCTCTCTCTCTCTCTCTCAAGTTTTGTCTCAATGGATGCATGCATGCATGTGTTTTGCATTGCATGCCTACAAAATATATATTCAAGTTATCAATTTGTGTACGTGTTGCATTTTGTTTGGTAGATGGGATACTCCAATCCATGTGGATGCGGCGAGCGGTGGATTCATTGCACCGTTTCTCTACCCGGAGCTTGAGTGGGATTTCCGCTTGCCACTGGTGAAGAGCATCAATGTCAGTGGCCACAAGTATGGACTTGTCTATGCTGGGATTGGGTGGGTCATTTGGAGGAGCAAAGAGGATTTGCCTGAAGAACTCATCTTTCATATCAATTATCTTGGAGCTGACCAACCCACCTTCACCCTCAACTTTTCCAAAGGCAATTAATTAATTAGCTTCTAATTACTATATATAACTTATGTGATTGCATGAAATGATGGAATCACTTTTTCAGTGTAGTATGTGTTAGATCCCATGCAACTTCTTATAAATTGTAGTATGCTTTCTCTTATGCAGGTTCTAGTCAAATTATTGCTCAGTACTATCAACTAATCCGCCTGGGTTATGAGGTAATTAGTCTACAGATATTCTTTAATAAATTAGCTATAGCTTGTACAAAACGATTTGTTAATAGTTTTTGTTTTCCAGGGATACAAGAATATCATGGAAAATTGTCAAGAAAACTCGCAGGTACTCAAAGAAGGATTGGAGAAGACAGGGCGGTTTAACATAGTCTCAAAAGACAATGGGGTGCCATTGGTGGCATTTTCTCTAAAAGACAACAGACGCCATAACGAGTTTGAGGTGTCCGACTATTTGCGACGCTTTGGGTGGATTGTGCCTGCTTACACCATGCCACCAGACGCCCAAAATGTGACAGTGCTCCGTGTTGTTGTAAGGGAAGACTTTTCGCGCACTCTTGCTGAGCGGCTAGTGGTTGACATCCAGAAAGTGCTGCATGAACTTGATACTCTTCCTGCCAAGATCACCTCTAAGATAACAATTAATGATAGTGAAGGGTCTGGCAAAGCTGTTACTTTGGTGACCAAGAAGAGTGATATAGAGACGCAGAGGGAGATCACTACGGTTTGGAGGAAGTTTGTCATGGAGAGGAAGAAGATGAACGGTGTTTGTTAGCTAGCTAGAGCTTGAAGTTGAAGACGGCTACGTATTGGAGCTGAGTGTGTTAATTAATCCTCTTTCTTTTTGATTAAGTGGAGAACTAATTAAGCATCTTTCCATTTTGAAGGATACCTTTATTTGAGCCTGCTTGGGAATGCTTACTCAGCTAACTCTATTATATATTGCTTTGTCTATGTAAAATGAACTGTGCTTTGCTTAGATGAATGCATCTTTAACAATATTCTGAAACAAGTAGCAACGTATTGGCTCCAAGTCTTTGGAAGTTTTCTGTGTTTAGGTGCATCGGAAAAGTCCATGGGGTTCTCTCTTGTCCTTTGCAAAGTGTGCATGGGCGTGGGTCATGTGCGTCCAAAATAGCTTTGGTGGAGTGAAAAAAATTACAGGAGATTTTTTTTTTTGTTTTTGGTATTTTCAACTTATTTAATTTTTACTATTTCGCAGGAAAATTTTTAAATTAAATATAAACCATTGAAAAAACTACAAAAGTTTTTTAATAGTTTGGCTCAACAGGAGACCCGAGCTATGATATAGCCATGGGCATTAAGCAATGTCCATTAAAAAAATTACTGTTGTAGTCATCTTAAAAGTTAAAGCGAATAAAAAATAGTAGACTTTATTATTTAAATTACATTTTAACACTTTTTTTTTATTTAATACGTGTGGGCTCATAGCTCAAACTCTTAAAATTGAGACAACGTTAAAATTTTTAACATCATTCTTTTGATACCATATTATTATCATTTATTTTAAAAATTTAAGTTGATATAAAATTTATAAATTTAATTATTTAATTAATATTTAAATTCTTATTAAAATATAATTTAAATGATTAAGTTTATTACACTGCAAATAAAACTTGACATTATTCAAATGTAAAACTTTGGAATCTAATCAAAATAATTTTCCAGAAAATCATTTACAAAAACAAAAAATCAAGACACAAAAACATAAGCGAATAATGGGGAAAACAAAGAAAAGGCTCGAGTCTTGACCGATCTTTGATACTGCCAATCGGATGGCTCTGATACTGCCCAGTCAGCAGACTGGACACAACGGAATGATCGGCCAATAGGTGGGTTTTCTCGTAAAACTCTTGCTCTGCACGTTGCTTGAGGAAGAGGTAAACTACCAGGAAGCGTGAGGAGCGCGAGAAAAGCAGAAGCTTGTCACGCCCTAAAAACCCTACACCATACAGACCCCATTGACCGATCTTTGAAATTGAAGACCTTGGCAACATGGGCTTGATCAAGAGCACCTTCTCGTTCCTAGTTGGCACAGCTTTCGGAGTCTACGTGGCCCAAAACTACGCTGTCCCCAACATCAAGAAGCTCGCCGGCTCTGGGCTTCTGATAGCGCGGCACATCGAAGAGACCTATCGGAAGCCGAAGAAGAGCGACAAGGACGATTAGTCCCCTATTTACGATGTCGTTTAGGAGCCAGGTTTTCTTTTCCTTAATTTTCTTTTGGAGAGAACTTCTTGTTGGGGGTTTGTGGCGGAAGTGACGGTCACTGTAGGTTCGGATGTTTCGGATTTTGACTCTATACTATTTATGAAAAATTAAGCAACTTTTTTGCCTTTTGGTTCCAATTTGATTCAATTTGTGTTGTCTGAATCCATTTGGTTTGTGAAAGCGACTTGGAATTTAACAATAGCCAAATCAACCTCCCAGTCACCGTCTCTCTTCTTTTCTCCCCCCCTATGAATTCCAAGTTACAAAGTGGTTGCAGCATTCTGATATTGATTCTCGATTTCAGGTGTTTACTCATATAATTCATTGCGAGCAATCTGAATATTTGAATGCTTTTTTTTTTAAAAAAAAAAAAAAAATTAAAAATTTATGATGCTACCCAAGAACTACATTTTGGCTAAAAACTCTCTTTTTTCTATAGATATGAAAAACAAAAATTAAGGGAAAGCCTCACTTTGAACAACATCATCTAGTAAGCCATAGTTCATTGCGTACAATATCTAACCCAGGGATTTAGATCCCGTGCAATATAGGGCAGCCTATTGCAGGGGATCCCCGTCCCTAACCCATTTATTTTGTAGAATTCGAGAATCAGGATTCGGTATCAAATTTGGCCATGAGGCTAGTGTTTATCCATGTACTTTCAATTATAAGGTGATTTGAGTTCTATGTCCTCACTAGTGTGGTTCATATGTTTGATTTTCTAATTTGTTGGCACGTTGATGTCTTTTATATTTTAGTTACACAGTAAGAAAGGGATTGCCCCAGTAATATTTGGCACGGATGAATGATTTACCCTTTCTTTTAAAAAACTTCTCATAGGTTTCCTGCTTGTCTCCTTTTGGTGTTCAGTGCCTTGAATAAAGGAGAGCCATCCTAATCATGCTCTTGTTGACTTACTCGTATCATGACTTCTGTAAGCTTCCTTGCAAAGTAATAATTGATTAAAACACAAATTAATGAGGTTAAAACTGTATACTTGATGTTGGATTGGTGATCCGAACCATATTATAAGGTAGCATCATGATTCTTTCAACCAGGACCCTTCACCATCTCTTTTGTCTTCATCTCAAGAAAGATTGCATCTAAATCTAATGCATGCATGGTAGTTGGGAAGAATCTTTTGTAGCAGTAGTTGCAATACCTATATTTGGGATTAAACGTGTTTGTCTATTCAATGGAGTTTCTCCTTGGTCAATATGAAATCCTTTAATCAAATTATACTCCAGGTACTCTCAAGTGGAGGATAATGGCAGCAAATTGTTTTAATGACCGAGAAAAGGGTCAGTTCTTGCATGTCTCTTTAAAGAGTAATGCTTCTCTTCACATTGGTGTGAAGAGTAGCAATCACACTGCCACCTCACCCATGTGATTTTAAAAAATAAAAAAATTGGGAAATCCGTATTGTTTTGAAAACCATGCTAGTGTCAAAATCCCTCCCCCTGTAATACCCTGATCCCACATTGGGAAAATTTGTAGCCTACGTAAAGTTGGTGGTTTATAAAAAGAGACTCATGGGTGCTAAATCTGGTTTATAAAAAGAAACTCATGGGTGATAAATCTTATATTGCTTACTTATTAGAGTAAGATGAAATTAAGCTTTATAAGTGATTTTAGGGAAGTTCTAAATTGGATAGTCATTTTGGAGGTAATGACGCAGATGTGTCTAGCGCTTTTCTTGAGTTACACCCTCTCCCCCCCAAATTTTCCCCCCAAAATTCCCCCCCAGCCCCCATCGTCAACTCCACCATTGCCGGCCTTCCCCACCGTGCAACGACCAGCTTTACGACGCTGGAGACCCTCACTGACCTAGCCTTCTTGCACCACCCCAAGCGCTTCAACGTCAGCGAGGATTGCCAGGTCTTTGATGGCCTCTTCGGCTTCTGCGGGAGGCTCTATTGGCGCTACCATTAAGCTCAACTGCGCCGATGCCAACATCGCCCGCCACCATGCCAAGAAGGCCGAGGCCTCCAATTTCTGCTACGTCAACGACATCGTGCTCGGCATTCTCGAGCTTCTCAAAGTTTACAAGTTAGTTTTTCTGTTTCTGTTAATTTTTTGTTTGTATATTCAACTCAGTGTTAATGTGCCCTGAGATACATTTGCTTCAGATGTTTTGAGCTTTGTGTTAATTATGCTATACATTGTACTCTACAGACGCAACTTCATTATTTTCCATCTCTGTACTTCATTATTGTTTTTTTTTCTTTACTTCTAGGGAGAGGGATTACAATTACAATCTCTGGTTGTGTTGCTTATGTTTGTCTTTACAGCTTTCACTGGGTGTCAATTTTTTTTTTCTTTTCTTTTGCTTTTTTTCTTTGGGTTTTCCCCTTTTCTTTTTATCCTGCCCTTCTCAACAATTTTAAAAAACTTGCTGTTTCGGGGAAGTGTAATATCTTTGTTTTATTTCTATTAAGCTTTTCTACTGGACTGGCAGATTCATCTTTGCTGTGTTTGGGGTCTTCTTTTTTGGGTACTTTTTTACTTAATTTGGTGGGGTTTTCACTGTTTTGTCATTTTGATTTTGTTTATCTGAAAACTTGCGGGAAATGGGTTTCATATCCAGAAAGCTTTTCCCAGCATGTGAGAGTATGTCTATTTGCTGCCCTGCTTTTGAGGTCAAGATCTCGGCAACTTTTTAATTGTTATAAAAAACTGCTTGCAGAGATCTTTCCTATATCCCTTGTGAGCACCGTACCTTTTTTATTCTGTTGCCTGATTGTGTTTAAGTTTTTTTTGTAATTTTGACGGTCTAGTAAATGATCATGAAACATAAGATGCTCATTTTAGCGTCTGTTTGAGTTTAGGGATATCCAAGCTGGAAAGCTATAACTAGCTTAAATATAGCTAGTGGTTAAGCAATGTGAGCATTTGATTATGTAATTGGGTGACCACTGCATCATATGCTTTTATTTATTAATAATTTAGTTGCAGTGCCATCGTATTCCCATTACTAAGAGAACTGTGTTCCCTGCTTTGAAGCAAAGAATATACTTGTCTTTATCACATTTCTACCCTGGTATGGCCTTTTTTTTTTCTCCGAATGATTTGCCTTGCTACTGTTTGTCTTGTTGGAATGCTAGCCTTCCAATTGGATCTTGGGGGAGGATTTGAAACTTGTTAATATGCTTAAAAACAAAGCTAATGATCGAGGCAAAACTTTGTTTGCCTCATCCTTTTTGTCATATAAATTGGGCCTTTATATTTTCTTACTCTATATCCTCTGGTTTTTCCTTTGTGTTGTGTCTAAAAAAACATATTAGTCTGGAACCCTGCACTATGTTACCAGTATAGGAAATCAAATGGGGTTTAACTATTACACCTTAAGGTGCAAACAATTTCTTGGAGCTAGCCCGCCGGCGAAGCCGGAGTATTATCCGATCTGTGTGGAGGGGCGCTTTACACGGGTTCCGAGGTTTACCTGACAGGGGTGGGTTCACGAAGTGGCCTTGCCTTAGAGGGGTTCCTCGTCATAAAAAAAAAAAAAAAAAAATATATATATATATATATACTATATATATATATATATACAGAGTTTGAAACCAAAAACATTAGTCAGCTAAATCTGGCATGGGTTATGAGTTTTGGTAATAAGCAATTTACTTGAAGTGTTTCTTAATAAATAATTTTCTTGGCCATGTAGGATCATTGGCTGGATTAGTATTCCTAGCTATGAATAACTAGAAAAATGATGCTCAAAGTCTTATTGCAGGATGGACCTCCAAGTGAAAGAAAAATTGTAAAGTTATGTGAATATGCTACAAAATACCCTTTTTGGATCCCAAAGGTATTGACTCTATCGCCTACTTGACCAAAAACATTAGTCAGCTAAATCTGGCATGGGTTATTAGTTTTGGTAATAAGCGATTTACTTGAAGTGTTTCTTAATAAATAATTTTCTTGGCCATGTAGGATCATTGGCTGGATTAGTATTCCTAGCTATGAATAACTAGAAAAATGATGCTCAAAGTCTTATTGCAGGATGGACCTCCAAGTGAAAGAAAAATTGTAAAGTTATGTGAATATGCTACAAAATACCCTTTTTGGATCCCAAAGGTATTGACTCTATCGTCCTACTTGTATATCTTTCAATAAAAGTGAAACCAGTGTTAAAATTAGTGCGCTCGGTGTTGAATATTGGTGGTACTTTTCATTTAACAGTTAGCGAAGTATCTTGAAGAAAGGTGCTATAAAGAACTGCCATCTGAGCACATCAAGTTCATCAATATTGTTATGGAGGCCAACAATAAGTTGCTTTGCATATGCAAGGGGCAGATGTAAGTGCAAGGTCATGTGGTTTTCATATTAGGCTTGCAATTGATACATCTATTGCTGGTGCCTGGTGGTATAAAGCATTTAGTCTGCATAAATTTTGCCACTGAAAATAAAAAGAAGATCACAAAATCTATACAAAGTAGATTTCACTTACTAGAACAAAATTTTTATTTCATAGTGAGAGTGGTTGCAAGTATTTTACAAGATCATCATCTATGAAGCAAAACAATTTCCTTTCCACAAACTTTGCACTGACGTTAAAATCATAAGCTGCCTCTGTTTCTCAACTCCAGGCTTGTCAATTCTACTCAATGGTTAGGAACAAGTCACCTGACTTGGAAGAAGCTGTCTCTCTCTCTGATGGAGAGGGAATGAAGTGCAAGGATTTCTTCTGCATGTATAATGAGCGCCACTCGTCAATGCATGTCATTTGACGAGGATCTAAATTGGGAAGTGATTTCTTTTCTAGAAGTTTCAGAATCTTTTCAGTTTTACCAAGAATGCAAAGTGCATGCCTTATACTCTCCTCCCTCTCTTCAATGGCGCTGCACAAACACTTCATGGATACAGCACGGTGTATGTTAGTGAGGCAAGCACCCAGTATATCAGAGATCATGACAGCTACTGCTTCAGATAATTTCTCACTCATCTGATCATTTCTGCTTTCAGTATTTAGCAGCATAGTTTGAGTTATTCTATACATGGAATTTGCAGCCAATACCTTGATGGGCCACTTCGAAGGTCTTCGCTCTAAACATTGAGTATTGTATTCCTTGTGGAACTCCACAAGCCTGTTTTTTGCAGTATCGGCAAGTTTTTGAAGTGTTTCCTTTAAGCTTTTTCCTTGAAGCGACAGTTTGTGGAGATCCACATCCAACCACTTGTGATAGAGTTCAACTCCTAGCCAGACAACATCTGCTGCGTTTCTCATGTTGGTCAAATCTTCTTTGTTGTGCAGGTTATTTTCTATGAGTCTTACATACATCAGACCTTCATTCACACTACATATTAAGCTTTTAATGAATCTAGGGCTGATGTTTGGAAGTGCTACTGCAATACCTGTCAGTGTCACCACAGGAAGAGCCCAAGAATTTGGTGGTTCTTCAGAATCTAGAGAAGGAACTTGGTTACTGTCAAACTCGCCAACTCCCTTGAATCCTTGTGTTGACGTCTCCAACAATTCTATGAGGTATTTAGGCCGCCTCTTGTCACCCTTCTGAATCCAATGATCTGGGTCATGTCTGCATTTCATCATCATCCCAACCAGTTCATCCTCGCCTTCAAGATGCAAAACAAAACGGCTAAGATCCAGCTTTGAGTAAGACTGTGATTCGGAAGCTGATTCAGTGTTTGAAACACAGCTCTTGAATTTGAATTTCTTCTTCAACTCTGTGCAGTAGTTGCAGCATAACAAGATCTGGCGAACAGAGAAAATGGAAATGAGGCATATCAATTTGCTCATTATCACAATCCCAGTCTGCACTTTGATACACAAGTTTAAGAATAATTTTTTTGCAACATGGGCAAGCTTCCTGTAGTGCTGATTTCGGATTCCTAAAGTTAATGGGCACTCTTTCATCTCTATTAGGCTCTGTACCCAGTAGTGCTCTACCTTCAACTCTTTTCTGCAACTTTGATTTCGTTGTTTTGGGCAACTGTAATTGATGGCGATGAACCATCTACATGCTGGGGCTATAGTACCAACTCCTACTGCAATAGTCTGTATAACAAGAACTAGAGTGGTCGACCATTTATAATCAGACTCTCCACTGCAAAATTTAAATGACCAGGGCATAAAGAATGATCTAAGCATGGCTTCTGCTAAAGTTGCAGCACTCAGGAGACAGAATGCTCCAGAAGCAGTGCACGTCACTGACCGCGCCATCACAAACTGGGGGCTACATGTATGAGACATCATCCAATATTTTATAACTTCCTCTTTAAGTTTGTCAACAACCGTTTTACCAGTTTCATTTGAGCCTTCTTTCAGAGCTAATTCGTACTTCTTGTTGTACTTGTGTTCCAAAAACTGCTTAGTAGTTGGAACAGTTAAAGCAGAAAAACTCAAGATAAGAAGCAAAAGAAGCATGATAAACATGATAAAAGCATGTTCTTTCCAGAAAACATAGATTACCCCAGTAGTTAATTGGATGCAGATATTCACAATAACTGTAATAACAAGTATTCCCAAGGCCATGATGTTCATAGCCATTTCTTTGTTCTCCATGGTTCCAAGAGAAGGCATAGAATTACCCATTACTGTACAGATGAAGACCATGCTGCTGAGTTTTGCAAGCTGATCTTGGCGGCGAGGCATCGAGGTATTTAGGTCCACTGACAGTTTTACTGCTACGGCTAACAAGGCCAGGGAAGTAGCATTGCCTGAGGAGAATTTGCACGGGAACCAGAATTTCCGATTGCGGATTCCTTGGATGGCATCCGCAGCCATTGCGACGAGGCAGGCCAGTGACGCTGCTGCAACGTAGATGCCAATCCATGGCATTGGCTCGCTGAACTTTGTGTCATCCAGGTTCCCATCAATGTTGCAGCCGTGCTTTCCCATCTTCTTCCGTTCCTTTTAATCTCTTGTATTGGGATCCTTTTCCTAGAAGTGAGAGGGCTTGGCTCTGCTTGTGCTATTGAATTATTTGATCGTTTGTTTTTCTCTTGGGTCATGAATACAGCCTCCTTATTTGACTTTTCTCCACACATGGTTAATTACTATTTGACTTTAGAGTATAGACGACCGTGAATGAATTTCTTCTTTTTAGCGTACAGCCCACCAGGGATATGATCGGCAGGATAAGCTTTTCTTCTCCCCTATTTATTATGAAAGTTACTTGGAGGACTGATTTCAAAAAAATGAAAATAAATTTCAGCCTTTTAAAGGCTACAGGATGGGTGCAGCACCCAAGCCTGGTCCATCGAGAGATACAGAGAATGCAATTGATCAAGTGGATATCATATAAGTCATCTTTTGGGGACCCCCTTTGATTGGTCCATTTCAGACTAAACGTGGAGTAGAAGTCATGTGGGTTGGTTTTTGTGCCTTTGGTTAGTCATGAGACCCACCCAGCAATCAGCATCATAGCTTGCAAGTTGAGTATTGTCGCTGCTAATGTATGAAGATTTTGTTAAAGTTCAATTTTCATCATAACGGGACCCATGCATTGCAATGTAACGAGAGATTTTTGCAAAAGTTAGAAGATCGCTTAACCCCATTCATCTTCGGTGCAAGTGCTCTAGATTAGTGACTTGTTACGCATTCTTTTAAGAGTGGCAAGTTCTAGGCAAACTTTCTTGTTATCTTTGCACCATTATCTCCTTTATAACTGAGTGGTCGTTTAGGGGCCTTTGCTGATGACTCGGGTTGTTACCCGATTGACGATGAACTATGAAAGTTTATCCCTCATTGTCTTATTTTACATATTGATTATTTTGGACTAAAAGAAAACTTATTTGTAGATTAACAATCATGTTGTGTATAATATCTTCAATCTCAATAGTTACATACACGTCTACATAACATAGAAAAACATAGCACAATTACAGTAAGACATCCAGAGAATGAGCACATACATATAGGGACGGACATAAACCTTAACAATTAAGGCTTAGAAGATTGGGTTCCCTTAACCACGGTGACAGGACACGAAGCATTTGTTACAACGTGATTGCTAACGCTGCCAAGCAAGACCCTGCAAAATCACATTGGTCATCTTAGCTCAATCAAACAGGTATGATGTGATGTGAAGCTACAAACTGTATGTAAGCCTCTATCATCAATTAAGGATGTTCCATGGGATTTTATTTTTCATAGCAATGTCACAAATTAAGCCTAAATACTTGAAGAAATTAAGCATCTACACATCAGACAGCTGTATTATCTTGCATTTGCTACATTCTGCACTATATAGTATTTCCCTGGAAGCTTAAGTAACTCTATCTTCAGTTTTAACACTTCTCTTTTCAACAGAAAAACATTAAAGGTACTCTTTAGTAGACGTTAGAAATTTGGATGCTACCTAAAAAGCTCTAGTTTTTCAACCAAAAAAAAAAAAGGCTTCTGTACAGTAGCAGCTCTTATTAATTATTGCTGCATAAAAATATAACCAATTTAAAAGGCCTCGATCTTTATCAATCGGTCCCCTCAATCTAATCATATAATCGGGTTGTTAGAATAGAATAGAAATTTTAACTGAATAGTGTTGTAACTGTATAAATTTATAGTTGAATAAGGCAGTAAACATAGAAAATACAACCAAAGAATTAACGAAAAATATTATAAAATAAAATCAACATGCATATACAAGAAAATATAATCAATCTAGATAAGGAAATAAATCGGCAGACAAATAAGGCAAATATCATAATATATTCTAACATGACTAATGCCAAAAAAAAAAAAAAAAAAGATAATAGCAGGATATCTGGATAAAATACTCATTTTTTAGGTGTAGAAAAAAAAAGGAAACAAAAAAAGGGTATGAATGTGGGGTGGCCAAGTTATCAATTTGACACATAAAAATGAAAACGAGAGGTTACCTTTTGATGGCGCCAAGACCCCTGCTCCCAACAACAAGCGAGTCGAGCTTGAGATCTTCCACAGCATCGCACAACTTGTTCCTTGGATCCCCCCAGTACACCTTGGCCAACACCTTAGCCTGCAGCTCCAGCGTACACACACAGACACACAGTTAATTTACCATGCACAGCAAAGCATTCATATAGAATATACGGAGTAAAAGCAAATTTATATATTATACCCCTTTGGTCTTTGACACTGTATCAAGAATATCAAGAACCTCCGGATCATTGGTAAGCCCATATTGCTTCGAAAAGTTAATCTCCCTGAATTCCTCAAGAGGAACTAAAGCTGCAAAATAAACGAAAAAAAGAAAAGAAAATTGGTGTAAGTAGATATATAAAATACTGAGGTTTAACTCTTAAGGTAAATAGGTAGATACGTACGTGATCCAGTGTCCTCGAAAAGTTTCTTCCTGGTATGATCTGATTTGGGTGGCTGAACGTGGATTAGGATGATGCGATCTCCTTCCTCGATTATATTATCGGCGGCCCATCGAAGGGCTGCTTTGCTTGTTGCAGAGTAATCCATGCCTACACCAACCGCACGCGCCTTCCCCATCGATCTCTCTCTCTCAATAATGAAGAATTAGCCTTTGTATTAGAATAGTATTGGGTTGCCACCACGGGCATTTATATATAGAAGAGTGTTTATGTTGTCTGGCTTTGTTTGGATTCTACGTACGTAAAGAAGCAGAACATTCTTGAATGAACTAGTTACCGTGAGAAGCTGTCTTTCATATACAGAAGATTCTTTTGTTTTTTTTTTTTTTGTTATACGGTAGTCGATGTTGAAGCCCTTTATTCTTTGATGATAAGATTTTCTTAAAGGGAAACAACAGTGGGTAATGAGAGGAATTTAGTATAAAGGTGGTTTTGTTGTAAAGTAGAGATACAAAATAGGTGTGAACTCTTTAGTCAATTATGATTATGATTCGAGTGAGGGCTCCTTCAAAAATGACAGCTATATATAATATATATAAATATATATATAATATACTAGTTTGGAGACTTCTTCTTTCTTTTCTTTTTCTTTTTTCCCTTTTTTTTTTTTTCTCATGTGCAAACTAGTATATATGCTGACGGAGGAAAAGAAGAAAAAATAAGAAGTCTCCATACTAAAAAAAAAAAAATGACTGACGGACGAAAAGAAGAAAAAAGAAGGGCTTGCAAACCTTGCACCTATGTCAAAGTTTGAAGGGCCAGTCAAATTAATTTAAAAAGAGAGACCAAGAAGAAAAAGAAAATCATAAACCTTGAGCCCCAGAGCACAAATTCGATTCCAGTGGACCAATATGATCTCATAGCAGAACCCACAGTTTGTCATGATTGATGTTATAAAACAAGGGCGATACTTGCACACACAAAAAAAAAAGAAGGGGGGGGGGGGGGGGGGGGGGCGAATAATGCTGATTTTTTTTTTTTAATATAAAAAAGAGAATATGTCAAATTCAAGGTTGTATTCCTTATTCCAATTCAATAATCCCAATAATCCTCCTTGCATATAATAATGCTTCTAGCTTTTTTTTTTTTTGGAGTATGCTATTTCTGTGTTCAAAGTACTCTATTTTTCAATGCTATGTGATCTATATGTTAGAATATTTTTTATGTTAAGCATGATTTACACTCTGTTTGTTTCGGTGTAAAATAATTTTAAAAATATTTTTTTGTATTTTTTGGTGTTTGGTGTGACTAAAAAAAAATAGCTAGTCAACGGAAAATTTTTCGGTTTGACCGAAATTTTTTTTTTTAATTTCTGTAACATAATTTTTATTTTTTTAAACTGTAAATCAATTTTCGAGTTTGAGCTTTTTATTCTCAAATAGCCGAACTTTCCTAGGACAACCGCTTGAACTTCACCGGAATTCAAATTTTTTGGTTAATTTTTTTTTAAAAAAATATTAAAATTTTTATGTTGTGAATAAAAATTTATTTTTATAGATTAATATAATTGAATGAAAATATAAAAAGTATTTGTTATTTTCTGTACACATCAAACGTTGAAAAATGTTTTCAACGAAAAACATTTTCTCGTAAAAAAAGTTTTTAAATTTTTTTTTTTTTGACATAAAATATTATACGCCGAAACAAACGAACCTCAATTTTTTTTTTTTTTTTGAGTCTGTCATTGATTTCCTTCATTTCTAGTCTAACTCAATTACCACAATCTTCCAATAAATAAAACATGTTGACCTAATCGTATTATATAATTCAATAGAATAAAGATATTGGCCTAAGAAGCCTTACCCGTGGTGAACATAAGCCTTTAAGGGGCCTTAAGGCTAAATCTTTTGTATTCTTTTCTAATCTCCCTATAAATTAAGTTCTTGAGTCCCATACTTCGGCCTGCACCCAACAGCTCGGCCCACACTCACCCCTCTCATTTCTTAAAATTCAGACAAATAATTTTAAATTTTGATTCAATAATAATTTAAAAAATGACGTGTGAAAGTGAGAATTCCTGGGAATGAGAATGTGCATCAGTACTCATTCCTTTGGCTAACCGACAGATCTATCCACCCGATGTGGAGAGTGTTTTTCACTCCACAAAAAGGCGCGTGGGAAATCCAACCTAGAAAATGTTTCCCCTCGCTCACTTTATCATTACACTTCAACCTCGGATTTGCACATAGCAGACTCGGCCATTCTCTCTCTGACTCTCAATGGACAAGATAATGGCGTGTTTGGTTGCGGCCATTGTGATCCTCTGCAGCCTGACCCACGTGAGATCGGACGCGTCCGATCACCGTTACAAAGGAGGGGACGATGTCCCTCTCTACGCTAACAAGGTGGGACCATTCCACAATCCCAGGTATATTCAATCAATTTCTTCTTTTTTGGTTTTCTATGATTCGATTCGCACTGAATTGGAGTCGGTTTAGGATTTCATTTCCCGCGAGGATTTGGACTTGATCGCACATAACCAAACAATTGAATTGGAAATTGCTTTATGGCATATTAGTTTCAACTTCCGTGGAATTTAAATTTGTTGCCTTTTTGGGATATAGAATTCGAATTCAATTCCAAAAACTTTTTGCATGTACAACAACCGAACCGTGGAATTAGGGATGGGGATTCTGAATTTTCGTGTCAGTGCTTCGGTTCTGTGCAATCCATAGAGCCTTAGAATGAATAGAGGATTTTCGTTGCAGGTATACGGCGATTTGGTTGTGTTTTGAGTTACATGAACAATGTTTGGTTGCTAGGAAATGGAAGGAAAGAAATTTGGAATCTCGACGTTTTGTGCTGTTAAGTTTCCAATTCAATGATAGAACCTGAAATAGGCGAATTTCTGTAGAAGATCGGTTGAGTAGATTAATATTTTATTATGAGTAGCACTAACTATACTGTAATGCCTATTATTTTGGAGATTTCAAGGGGGAAAACAACAAGCTAACCAATTTTTGCTTTTGAAAGCAATAAGTATTCTAAAATGTTGAGGAAATGATGCCTAAATACACGTTCTCTACTGGTTCCTCATTTTGTTTAGTAGATTGAGGTTCTGGGTTTCGACATGTTTATCCTGAAGTTGGATCATTCTCACTCATTTTTTCCCCATTCTTTTGCTTCGTGCATGTTTGATTAATGGAATAAATTATGCGATCCCATCTATATGTAACTAGGATCATGCTAATGTAAGGTAGATCGTAACCAATTTGGAGTTTTGGTTCATCAAGTGAAACTAATTACTTTTTTATTATTTTGATCTTTGGAAGATAATTTTGAGAGTATTGTGTAGCTGGCTTCAGATTTTGTCGAAGCTTCTTACTCATCACTGGCTGACGTTGTTGTGTTATTCTTTGTTCTTTAATGCAACAGCGAGACATACCGTTATTTTGATCTCCCTTTCTGTTCACCAGGTTTGTGCATATTCATGTTTATCCTCATCCAAATGCTCTAATTCCAATGTGAAAGTTTCCTTTCTTATTTCTTTTTTCTGTTGATGGGTGTTGGTTGCAGCTAATCTGCAAGAAAAGCAAGAAGCTCTTGGGGAAGTGCTGAATGGGGATCGATTAGTTGTTGCCCCCTACAAACTCGAATTCCGAAAAGACAAAGAATCTGAGATTGTTTGCAAAAAGAAGCTGACACAGGAAGAAGTTTCTCAATTTCGGACTGCAGTTTCAAAGGACTACTACTTCCAAATGTACTATGACGACTTGCCCATATGGGGTTTCTTAGGGAAATTTGAAAAGGAAGGAAAAGATGACCCCAGCGAGTACAAGTATTACCTCTTTAAGCATCTTCATTTCGAGGTCTTCTACAATAAGGATCGTGTTATCGAGATTAGTGCAAAAAGTGATCAAGATGCCCTTGTGGACCTGACAGAGGACAAAGAAGTTGATGTGGAATTGACATACTCAGTCAAATGGAAGGAAACGGAAATTCCATTCGAGAAGAGGATGGAGAAGTACTCACAATCTTCTTCTTTGCCTCATCACTTGGAAATCCATTGGTTTTCAATAATAAATTCATGCGTGACTGTTCTCCTCTTAACTGGATTCCTTGCCACGATTCTCATGCGAGTCCTTAAGAATGATTTTGTTAAGTAAGAACCGTCTCCTACCTGTTAATTAGTACATGGGTCAAACGTTTCATTGTTTAAGGAAATGTCTACACTTGTATTTGTATAAGGTATGCTCATGATGAGGAGGCAGCCGATGACCAAGAGGAGACTGGTTGGAAGTACATTCACGGTGATGTATTCAGGTATCCAAAGTACAAGTCTTTGTTTGCAGCAGCGCTTGGTTCTGGCACCCAGCTATTTACTCTGTAAGCATTCTTTTGAAGAAGCTCTCTTCTTAAAGGTTTTGTGCAATTAAGCTTGTTTTTAACTTCTTTGTTAAGCAATCTGTTAATTTTGTCTATGTGCACTTGTTTTCAGTGCAATTTTCATTTTTATGCTTGCACTAGTTGGTGTATTTTATCCTTATAATCGCGGAGCTTTGTTCACGGCACTTGTTGTCATATATGCACTTACATCTGGGATTGCGGGCCATACTGGAGCCTCTTTCTATTGCCAGCTAGAAGGAAACAACTGGGTATGTATTCATGGATTATTTGTTTTCTTGTCCCTTTTATAAATCATTTTATAGGTGGTCCATTTTGAGGTTAATATTCTTGGGACTCCTTTGTAGTGACATGTCTTGAATATTGATTTTAGTTAGTTTCATGATACTTATCCCAAACACAAGTTGTTTAGAGGTTTTGAGTCTTGAATTAAATTACCTTCTTACAAAAACATGTGCCTGGATTTGACATTAATGCTTTCTAAGGGTGGGAGAAGGGGATGAATAATCTTATGTCCTGTTTGTGTGTCCCATGAATTTGATTGACCCTTCATATTTAATGTGCAAATCTATCATCTTGAATAGGACCCTTAAGAAAAGCTGGAGCCATTGCTGCAATGGGCAGGATAAGTCATTTCTGCAGCGCATGAAATATTGTAAATTTTAATGTGTTATCATGATAATTTTGATTCCTGGATTGCTTCATTCACAATGTTTTTGGATTTGTTCATTGAAAACTATACAAAATGCCATGATAATTGTGACTATACAAAATGCCAAAAAAGGCCACCAGATTGTGTGGGGTGATAAATGGGCCCCAAACGTAAGAAATTTTTTCTCTTCTTATGTTTTTGGCCATTGCTGCTAGAGAAATAGCTCGAAATTGTTTCCATTTTAAAAAGGAAATCCTCAAAATGCTAAATCCATTTTGACTTGACCCTGATTCCCTGATGCTGATTGCTCACTCCCTTCCTCTCTCTATATTTTTCCAAATGGTGGTCTAGTAATATAGTCCTTGGAGTGCATTTCAGTTCATGTAAAAAGTGGATAAAGGTACTGCGTAAAACTCAGAATTTAGAAGCCTTCATATTTTCCTATTTGACTAAGCCCTGTAACTTATTAATACAATTCTCCAACTTGAATGGATTGGAATTCCTTGTTTTTCTTGATTAGAAATATCTGAAAATTAGCAGTCTTCAATCTTATATGCATAATTTAAATTCTAATTACATATGGTTATTATTTTCTTGAGTGAAACATTATTCAATGGCACTGTTCTTGTGGAAACTAGAAGCCTCAGTTGGAAAAATGCTACAGTTAACAGTTATGGTTTTTGGCATGACAGGTGAGAAATTTGTTATTGACTGGAAGCCTGTTCTGTGGACCACTGTTTCTCACATTCTGCTTTCTTAATACCGTTGCAATTGCTTACAGTTCCACTGCAGCATTGCCATTTGGAACAATTGTGGTGATTTTTCTTATATGGACTCTTGTAACTTCACCTTTATTAGTTTTGGGTGGGATTGCTGGAAAGAATAGCAAGGCTGAATTTCAAGCTCCATGTCGCACTGCAAAATTTCCTAGGGAGATCCCATCATTGCCTTGGTATCGTAAAACCCTTCCTCAGATGGCAATGGCAGGGTTTTTGCCTTTCAGTGCTATCTATATTGAGCTCTACTACATATTTGCTAGTGTATGGGGTCACCGGATCTACACCATTTACAGCATTCTGTTTATAGTTTTCATCATTCTCTTGATTGTCACTGCATTTATCACCGTGGCGTTAACGTATTTTCAACTTGCCGCCGAAGACCATGAGTGGTGGTGGAGGTATTATTTTCTTTTTCAGGCTTCTGATATTTTCTTTCTGCATCATGTGTAGCACAAAATATCTCCTAGCTCTGGTACATGCTGTTTTATTGGGTGTTTTCATTGTCAATCCGTGTGCTCTGTTGCATGCAGCAATGCTTGTTAGTTTCTCAGATTTTACTGCCTGTTTTCTTATATAACTAAAGTTACTTGGGTAGGCTCATCAATATCTAGGTGGTGACATATAGGTTAAAACTAAAAATCTAGTGTTGCTTTTATAACGTGTTTGAATAGAAGTTTGCATGTTGACCGGTCTTTAAGCTCTTAGCTCAATTGCCCTAGTCCAGATAGTAGCATAGGCACTGTGCAATAACTTTTAGTGTGTGTTTACTTTTAGTTAGTCTCTTAATGATATCATGGCAAGGTAGAGAGATTTTCCTGTTGGGGTTGTGTTTGACTTCTATATACTTCTTACGTAATCAGGTCTTTCCTTTGTGGTGGATCAACTGGCTTGTTCATCTATGGCTACTGCTTGTATTACTACTATGCACGATCAGATATGTCAGGTTTCATGCAAACCTCGTTCTTCTTTGGGTACATGGCTTGCATTTGCTATGGTTTCTTTCTCATGCTTGGGGCTGTCGGTTTCCGTGCTTCCTTATTTTTTGTCCGTCACATATACCGCTCTATCAAGTGCGAGTAGCAAGGCACCTGGTCTCCCTAAAGTTCAACAGGTGGTCTGCCTTTTCCTTTAGTAGGCTTATTTTTTTAAGCTTCCCCAAGTTTTTTTTATCAAAAAAGGTGCGTTATAATGTTTCTGATGTTACAGGAGAAGATTGAAGCAATGCGACAGACTTGTCTTCAAGTTTCTCATCATTCGAACCTTCAGGGATTGATTGACACAATCCATCAATGTGGTAGTATTTGTAGTGGAGATCTAGTGGGACTGTAGAATTCCTTAGAATCTTGTACTGCTTACCTGAAGCGGCACCTTGTATAACATTCTTCTTCTCGTATGCCTAGCTCCAAAAAATTTTTCTGATATATTCTTTTCATTTTATTTGATACCCTCCTAACTTGTTCAAATCTTCGTATGAGCATGGGTATGGCTATACAACCTTCTTTCTTTTGTTATATGTCAATCGATGCTTCGAAAAGTAGTCCACTTTACTTGACATTCCATTGTCATTATTCCTATTCTTAAGGAACACCAAGATACCAAAGTTTTTTTTTTTTTCCCTACGGTTCAAAGAAAACTAGCATTGCAAAGTAGTGTAACTTGAAAAAAAAAAAATACCTACCTAAAATATGTCACATTAGTCGGTGTGAAATAAATATAATAAATGTGTAACATTACTCTTTATGTTTTATAGCACTCCCATGTTTAAAATCCATCTTGCCCTGATGGTAACCTACAATAATTGCAATAGAAACCGCAAGTTCTGTCGAGATCGCTTATTTGAATACTTTGACAATTTCAAGCTTCAGATTTTCCAGAAAAGATAAAGACAACCAGATTCCCGCGAAACCGGCTCCTTGTTGCAACTTACAAAGCCTGCATTTAAACCACCATTCATCTATTCCAGTTTCCAGCTTTGGTGTAGGTTTTGAACGGTTCCATTCTACAACGCTCGTTGGCAGTTGGGCTTCCCAGGTCAGCCCTAGGCATGCTTAGTAAATTTTGAGGGAACAAAATCTACACAATATGACAGTAAAAAGTAGTCTTCCACATTTAATCAGTTAGATATAGTATTACATGTTCCACAGAAGTCTCCAAACAATTATCCAATTATGAAGTATTAAATAGAATGTAAGCAGTACCCAAAACAAAAACTGAATAACATCTAATGTACAGCCAGCCTTGCAAAAGCACACATGGAATACATGGCTGATATTGATGGCATCCATTAATCTACATCTACTCAAAGAAAGAGTGAGGGAAAATATAAATGGCCAAGTCATGAAGGCGTTTGCTTTCTTGATCCAAACACAAGGAGCTGTCCTCCTTAAAGACTTCAATGAGAAATCTGAGAACCACAGGAATTGCATGAGAACCACTTTGCACTATTTCCAAGTAGAACCACCGAGTCTAATTACTTCTTCACCACCATTATCCCTCGTAGGAATCCTTTCCATGCTAGCATCACCTTTTTGATTGCCTAAATCACCGTAGAGGTCCTTAAGTTTAGCCAAATTGCTAGATACCGATGTCTTCTCCTTGCCCCCATCTCTTTGTGGACTTGAAGGACGATCAGTCTGTGCAAGGCTAGCTTGCAAGCTCCGACTTCTGCTCCTGCTCCTACTTCTACTCCTACTATGATAATGCCTACTATCATCACGGCTGCTCCTCTCATACTCCCTTTTGCTTTCCCTCTCTGCATATTTGGACTTCCGATCATAATCATAACTCCGCTCTCTGTCCCTCTCCCGGTCCCTATCTCTATCCCTGACTCTGTCCCTCTCTCTGTCCCTATCCCTTTCTCGATCTCGAACCCGATCCCTGTCCCTTTCTCGATCCTGCTCCAGATCCCTTTCTCTTTCTCGATTCCGATAACGGTCACGATCCCTGTCCCTATCCCTGTCTGAATAATCTCTATCAGAGTATTCACGACTCTGGCTGCGACGGCTACGGGGAGATCTTTGCAGATCATCACTGCTGGCTCTATCATGAGAGGCAGGTGGTACGGTACGACGAACAGGTGATGAGTCCCTGGTAGAAGCACGATGAGGAGCACGCTGACCAAAAGAGACAGAAAGTGCAGCTTTGACAGAGGGTGGCCGACGAGCAGTGTCATCAGATCCATGCCGGTTGGTTTCCCCAGTTACACCACAATGCTTGGTGGGGAGGTTCAACTTCTCAAGATTAGCTACAACCTGGCGCATTACAGGAACAGGGATGCGGGGAAAAAGGGTATCAAAGTAGTACTGCAAGAGCACGAGAGTGTTAATTCACTTTTCCACCAAATTGGAACTGAAGACAAGCCATGATTCTGTACAGATGTTTTGTAAAAACTTGCCAGGGAGAATATCAAACACAAATACTCTAAAATTTATTGCAATTCATTATGCAACCTTAATTTACAAGACCTCACAGGAGTGCACCACAATTCTCTCTTTGGCATGAGACTCACAGGGAAACTCCCTGACACATTTCATGCAAAGAGGAAAAGAAGGCAGCCACATCTTGCTCTTTTAAGCTAGTTCTTTCACAAATTATTTGTAGGACAAGAAGGTTGGACTTATGCCCACAGACATCTATAGCACCTCATTAAGTTGTTACATTAAAACATGGGAGCAGCATTGTATCTGTTTTTAGAATTTTCTGGCACATCAGGATTCTAGAAGAAAGTATATGAAAATGAAAAGATCTCAGTTTAACCGACAGATATTAGAGAAATGCTAGGCTAACAAAATATTTTTCAAAAAAAAAAATTCTTACAAAATAATGTGGCACAACATGATTGAATTTCTCAAAATTTGGATTCATCTCCTTCTCAATCATGTTGTGCCACATCACTTTGTAAGAATTTTTATACTCATCAAAAAAACAAAATTACTTATAAAAAAAGTTTTTTTTGTAAAATATTTTGTAAGCTTAGCATTCTTCTACATACTAACTATTGATTGAATTTCTCAAAATTTGGATTAATGTCCTTCTCAATCATGTTGTGCCACATCACTTTGTAAGAATTTTTATACTCATCAAAAAAACAAAATTACTTATAAAAAAAGTTTTTTTTTGTAAAATATTTTGTAAGCCTAGCATTCCTCTACATACTAATTATTGATTGAATTTCTCAAAATTTGGATTCATCTCCTTCTCAATCATGTTGTGCCACATCACTTTGTAAGAATTTTTATACTCATCAAAAAAACAAAATTACTTATGAAAAAAAGTTTTTTTTGTAAAATATTTTGTAAGCCTAACATTCCTCTACATACTAACTATTGATTGAATTTCTCAAAATTTGAATTCATCTCCTTCTCAATCATGTTGTGCCACATCTTGTAGTCTCCTTACTTTATGTTTAAGGATTTATTTTCAGGAATTCCAATATCAAGTGATTCAATACTGTGTGGTATGTACAGCAAGTTATTATTTATGACTATTGGATATTATTAACCAATGCTCAAATCAGGGAGGGAAAAGTCAAACAAGACTAGAGAAGAAAGTGCTGAAGCAGGCACAATGATATTTGAATATTAAGCACACCTAACCTGTCCAAGAAGCAAATCCCGAACGTATACACCCATTGTGGTCACTTTTCCATTGGATCCAGGAGAGAATTCCTGAAGTACAATATCATGATTCTATTATAAATGAACAAGGATTATATTAAGAAAAATAACTAATTCCATTGAATTTGAGTAAGTGTTTTAACAGTTATTCACAAGACTGGCAGTGCAAATAGATATGGCCAAAGTAATATTTTTACTTATCAAAATAAAAAATAAAATAAAATAAAATAAAATAAAATAAAAAAGCAATATTTTTATAGTTGATCTTGCAGCCCAAAGATAACGTGGTGGAAGCCTTGAGCGATAATTGAACATATTACAAGAGGTTATTTATAGTTGAATTCAAACTAGTCCAGCACATGAGCCATCTTTGAAGTTTATACATTAAGGTTGAAGACTAAAACTAGCAAGTTACTCAGGCACAAAGGCGTCAATTAATCAGGTTATGCTCTGATCTATAAACAGAAAACTGTTGTCTCAAATAAGAAAAGTCTTTTTTTTTTTTTTAATTTCTAGTCAAATAAAATAATCCAAGAACATATATTTTCCTAAAATATTAAATACTTAGATCTAAGCTGCATATTGTTGCAGTTCCCAACAATAAGGAACATGAAAGAGAAAGTGGAGACTTAATGCAGATGGACTTCAGAAAAACTGCAAAATCAACACAAGACTACAAGTTTGAAGCTCAAAAATGGATTCCCTTGTACCCTCTTACCAGCATAGCAGTTTTGGTGGAATCATTAACCGCATATTGTTTCAATCACATTAGACGGAGAAAATAAAAGGGAAAAAAGTAAATTTCTACAAATGTTTTGGTGATTTATTGCTTTATTATCAAATCCAAAATCCTTCAAAATTCTTTTTTTAATAGGTGACAAATACAACTTAAACGTTAGGGATTAAACCCAATGATTTCATCCTTAGACCCTTATTAATTGGGAGATGGGAATGTCATTTGGTCCAAGAACCATTCTCAAACTAGCCTTCTTAATAACTACCCTAAAACTCAGTGGTACTGGCAATCAATGGCAGACGAGACTATACAGCCAACTACAAAAAAAAAAATAGTCATCTCACACTATGAAGTAAAAAATTTCTTAATCTCCTTCTATACAAGCACATCAAAATATATAATCACAGATAATCCAACCGCATCGATGATTTGGAGAAGTGCCTTCATCCCTCAATTTGGAAATGAGACAAGTCTATCACTTACCCATGTAGCATTCGGCACATGTAGGTCTCAGCAGCATTTTAACCAAGATGGACACTTACATGCAATGCAAAACTAAGAGTTGAACAAAGGGTTGGATGATTTGCGAAAATAGCAATAATTTAGTACACAACAATAAAGACAATAACATGGAAGTGGACAACTAGACTTTGCAGCTTTAGCTTGTAGGAAGCGAAAGGTCTTAGGGTAGGCTTTTCAGATATTCATGAATAAGGCACAACATGCAGGTTTTTAAGGGAAACTAAAACTGTAGTGTAGCCCGAAAGCAGCACTTATTACAACACAATATCTGTGATACACATTCATCCCATGAGGAACAAGGTGATCAATTTGGTAATCCATACAAAATCGTACTTTTATTGTAAAACTTTTCTATTAATAATAACCCATCTATTTATAAGTGAAGTATCAAACATGCTGAATTGATCTCTAAAAACTCCAACCTAAATAAATTTCAAATATCCTACTGAGAAAGCCAAGAGAGAGAGAGATCCACAAGCCAAATTTATTCAAACAGGATACCAAGTACCATCTTTTTTATAAGTAAAGTACATTTATTAAAAGAGCACAAAGGGCAACCCAGGTACATAAGGAGTATACAAGAGAAAACATCCAACAAAATCAAGAACGAGAAAAAAGAACACAAAAATCTACAAAGTGGTTGAACCCATGGCCCAAGACCTACAAATGGGTTAATATCTGGCCTGCGTTTAGCAACTATGATCTATACCCTTGTCCATTTATCTTATCATGCTTTAAAAATTTATTTTTTTCTTTTCTCAAAATCATGAATGTATAGTAGTTTCCCAAGAACTAAAGCTTGAACAAGATATCCCTTTTCAAGAGTTGACATTTTTTGCAGCAAAAGAAAAGGCATGTAATCACACTAGAAGTAAGCAACCATTCAATAAATTCAATACAATTTAGAAAGCTAAGACACTTCCTGAAATTCTAATGAAATACTAAACTACCATATGCCAATAGATAAAAGCAGCATAACACCTTTCAATACCTCTTCGTCTTTAACATATGGATCAAACCAACTCCATAAAGTCTTTGGATCTGCAGCATATCTCAAATACAGGAATCCAACCTGCAACAAACATTTGACATATCAGTCCCAGATATTCTAGAGCATGACAAGCTCAAAGCTAAGATGAACTGTAAGCACTATATTAACATAAGATGTACATGAAAATAATTAATATCATAGCATTAGCTACAATGCCCCTTCATTTTCAATAAATTATTATTCATCAGAAAAAACATTAGCTTGCCAGGAAGAATATAAAATTTATCCTAACTTTAAAGCACGAACAGATGAGGCATCTAAAAATTATAAGAACAAGAGCATAGGACATGGAATAGTGGTTCTAGTATTCATGAAACCTACATATCAAAAAGATGCAAGGAAAATGATAGTGAAGACAAAGTTATGTTTCTATAGGAAAACAAACAAACAAAGGGCCTCTTATGGTGCTAAGAGAAGCACGAACCCTAGGTTCTCAAAAGAACCTAGAAGCCAAAGGTTACTTTATTTAGAACACAAATACAAGTGTCCTTAGCCTGTCATAACCTCTATTTATAAGAGGTAGAACCCTAAGATCCAAGTAAATTTCAATCATAGCCCTAAATTAATTATAATCCTAGCCATGCATTTATCCTCTAATCAGGTGTTGTTTCCTTGGAAAAGTAGATGGCAAAGCAAAATCCATGAGCAGGTCATTGTAACAATCCCTAATTACGTGTTGTTTCTTTAATGCTACATTCATTCCCCTCATTCCGAAGATTCTAGGGGTTGTTAGATCCCAAAGACTTCCGCCTGATTAGCCTTGTGAGTAGCAGTTACAAATTTTTTTTGATAAGTAATAAGTCAATCTCATTAAAAACTCAAAAAAAACGAAAGGCTAAGATTTTGGCAAACCAGCTAAAGATGATGTTGGAAAAGATTATCTCTAAGCCGCAAAATGCCTTCATCCAAGGTAGGCAAATCCTAGATCTTGTTCTTATTGCTAATGAATGCCTTGATAATAGAATAAGATATGGGGAGCCAGGACTACTCTACAAGCTGGACTTAGAAAAGGCCTATGATCATGTTAATTGGAATTTTCTGATGTACATGCTGGGGAGGTAGGGTTTTGGGGGGAAGTGGTGCTCCTAGATAGCTTATTGTATTTTCACGGTGCAGTTCTAGCACTCCCACAGGTTTTTTTGGTAGATTCCACAGCTTGAGAAAAGGGGATCCTCTATCCCCTATGATGTTTTTCATTGTGATTGAGGTGTTGGGTAGGATGATTACTGTTGCCATGAGTGGGGGGTTGTTAAATGACTTCTCTGTTGGGGCAGGTATTGATATCTCTCATCTTCTGTTTGTATCTTTGGACAACAACTTTTATTTCTTCTTTGGTGGTTAGTTATCATGATTTCTTTATTCTCTTTCCTCTCTCTAGTTAGGTGTTTTCTCATGTATACTTTTTGTTTACTTGGGAACGCCTTACGCTTTAAACAATATCTCTATTACTTATCAAAAAACAAAATCACTGAGGAGGTTGCCTTTTTTTTTAGTTTGAAAATGTGCATAGTGGAAGATTTTGAATCTGGACATCTCATCAAAAGGAATATGATTCTTGTTAATCATTTGACCATCTATTGCTTTATTTGGAGTTCAGTGGATGATGCATTTGAAGGTTATTGATGTGTTTTTTGTTGGAAGGGTACGTTGAGAGGGCATATTAATGAACTGGCCTGGAATGCTACTCCTCTATGTACAATGGGGACTCTTTGGAGAAAGAGGAACAGCAGAACCTCTACTGGTCTTAAGCTTTGAATGACCCAGCTTTTTTTTTTTTTTTGTGATCATTGTATGAGTAGATACTTGCTTCTGGAAGCATCCAATTTTCTTCTTTTTTAGATTTCATAGACCATCTGAATTTTGTATGTATTCTTCCTGTGAACCTTTTGTATAATCCTGCCATACTTCAGGTCTCTCATTTTTCTAACAAAACTTTATTAGTTATAAAAGAAAATTTACACTATTCTTGCATCACTTCTTTTACAATAATTTCCTTCACTTCTTCCTTCCTTTAAACCACAACCAGATCCCCATCTAAACACCATGACCCTCATTAAACTGTTATCGAGATCCTAAACATCCTATTCTTAAAACCATAACCCATTGTAACCATTTTTTTTTAAAAAAAAAAACAAAACAAAACAAAAAAAACAAAAACAAAACAAAAACACAAAAACAAATGAAGAAACAAGCAAACATGTTTAATCTTCCTACTTATTAAAAAAATATATATACGTTTAATCTTCCCAGTGCCGTTTTAGCATACTCTTCACATCCCAGAATAGCCTCAAGTATCAACCTATATCCCTTCCTCTTTGCAACTCCACATCACAACCATCTTCATACCCTTATAGAGACCCTAAAACCTCATCCTATTTTCCTAGCTTTCCGCAACTGAACCCAAAATATCTACTTTAAAACCCATTATCTGCTGCTGCCAGAAAGAACCCATTTTCACAGGTGAAAAATATAGAAGTAAAGAAAACCAATTACATGTGGGGCATACAACTCCTAGAACTTAAACATCAAAAGTGACAAAAACAAAACAAAACAAAAAAAGAAAAAAGAAAAAAATGAATAACAATGCATACTTCCTCAAACAGTCATGCATTCACATAACATTCTTTAAAGCAGACTTAATTGCATTCAAATGAGCACAAACAATTGAAAGTACTGCCATGTGCATTCTTAAAAAACAACCCACTGCACCTTATTATCTTTTCTTTTACAATCCATTGTGCACCTACGAACTCTATACCCCTTCTTCTATTATTCCAAGCATTAAAGCACAAGGTTGCGAAGCCTAAATACCACCATAATAAGCAATTGTAGGTAAGTTCCCAAGCCTGCTTTGCATCAATTGACATTGTATAACAAATAAATTTTGTATTCATAATGCTCATAATACTAATAATACTTTGATATATATCATACTTACCATTGAACCATGAATATTCCAATCGATGTTCTCCACAATGCTAGTTCTTTTAAGAAGAAAAGAAAAACATTGGATGCGCAGAAGGAATTAGAAATCATTCTATACCTATACCTATCTATATAAGAACCTTCTGCAAATATATTTCTATTTTTGTCTATGTAAGCAAGTCTTACCATGCTTGTATGAACCTTCTATCTCAATCACGATTTCAATAACCATATAGCAAAAAACTATATGTACCATGACCAAAAAACAGCCATCCCTGTTAATGAGAACAACTCACTACCACAACAAAAAATAAATATTAAAGTTTCATTCCTAATAAAATCCCACAGAAAAAGCATTCATTATTGCAAAGAAAAAACCATACCTAAATGAGCCCTCCATAATCACAAACATAGATTACACATTCCAAACAATTAGTCAAAAAGCATCTTCATATTTTATATAACCCACATTAAGTAGATGTCAAAAGAAGTGCATGCATATTTCTTAGTAATTTATGTAGATGATATATACTGTTAAAATGAAAATATGAATGTGACAAAAAAATCTAGAAAATATATTTCTTAGCTAGATAGTCTTCCTCATATGCAAATGACACTCCAAAGATGCATATATCATGTTGACATATAGGCACGCAAATCATTTCTCAGTACCATCAATTCTTTGACTAATCTAAATCAAGACAAAGTGAAACATAGATACGAAAAGGCTCTACTTACCGCTCTAATGTAAGGAGAATCTGGGTGCTTTAATAGGCCATGCATTTGTTTGACAGTGAGTTTCATAGTAAAAAACTTATAAAGAAGACAGAACGCTGTTGAAGGACCACGGCAGTTTCCAGTCATCCATGGCTCCACATGATCAACTTGATTGTAAATTTCATCTATCACCTCATGGTATGTCTTTAACCGGTAAAGCTCTTTGAAGTAATCAGAAGAAAGAATGTTCATACAGAGGACTTTTTCTAGCAAAGAATCAATTGATTTGCCGCAAGTCTGTATCTCCATTATTGGTTATGAAATATGTATCCTCCCAAACTTGCAGAATCGAGACAATTTATAATTCTCAGCAATAACGGTAAATTGGAAGCGTCACCACCTCATTCCTATGAAAAAAGAAGTCAACAATTAATGAGGACTCCCCAGTGAATACAAATACCAGAACCGGAAAAACAGAAATTACCAAGAAAATCAATGAAATGGAAAAAACAAAAAACAAAATACAAAACCCCACTTCACTGAGCCTCAAGTTCAATTTCTTAGCAAATATTTTCCTTATTTTAGACCAGAGAAAAAAAAATGGATCTTTGAATTCCTTCTACAGAGAATGCAAATCCTAAAAACCTTGCCCCCAGTCCGTTGCTTACGAAAAGACAGTTTAGAAACATTAATCTTCAATTAATTTTTGTTCTCAGTAATGTTCATTACCTAGAATCCGAGAGAACACACATATATAACCTACACAAACCAGCCTAAAAAAATATATTAAGCTTTGGCAAAGGAATCAAAAGCAACAGAACTAAAAAGAACAAAAAAAAAACAAAAGAAGACGAAGAGGTAATATTCAAAACCCTAGAAATCAAAACACAAAGATCGAAGAGCCGTAATCCAACAATTGAGCTGCGAATCCTCACAAATGAAACAGTAATACGATAAGATTGAAACAAATAAACCAACAGAGAAGCAAATTCAAAGAGAGAGCTGCAGAGATTGGGCATGAAATCATAGAGCCTACGCACCAATTGGAATAACTGAGTCGGTGGAGTTTAATGCGACAGCTTATACGATGACGTCAAAGGATTGGGTGCGCGTAATAAACCCTAACAACAACGCCGTTCAGTTTTGGCTCAGTTGGTTTTGGTTTTGGCCTTCGTCACCATTGAAGGCGATAGAGAAAAGAAAGTTAAGAAACAGTAATTGAGTAATATGGTCAAGCGCTCTCCGGATTATACCCACCCGGTTCTATCAAGAACCGGATCAAAGACCCCACACCTCTCGGCACGCGCGTGACAGAAGGTTTTTCTTTTTCTTTTTCTTTTTGGTTCTTTTCAAGAGACCGAGAGTCAAGACTCTTGTTGAGCCAAACGCCACTGACCAAATATTAAGTTTTAAAGTAAAAAAAATTAAAAATAATTAAAAACTCGGATTTAAAATTCAGATAACACAAAATGCTAAAAATAATAAATATAATCTCCCTTTCACTCATACATTTCAGAGGGACGCAACGTGGTTTTATGTAAAATCTTTTAATACTTCAAGGTTTTAGATCATGATTTTGTGATCTAATAAAGAAATTAAGAAACAACTATAAAGATAGAAGGCCTTTACTTATTCACTCCATCTTTGCCCAAACAGCTGGTCAGATGTACTTTAGGTTGCGTTTGTTTTGCCTGTTTGATATGGATAAAAAATGATTTTTGAGTAAACAATAAATTTGTCAACTTAAAAAAAAAAAAAAATTGTGTAAGAAAGAAAATATCTTACATTTCTAAGGAGGCATAAATCATTTTTTGAAGCTTGTCCCACCACCCTCTATCGGTGTCCCATATTGCCTAGATATGGGGATAAAAATGTGCTTATAAGTATATTCGTATCCTTCTTGACACAACGCATTTTAAAGTCGTGATGACCACGATAGATAACCTTTTAGGAAGTCTAATTTGGAAAGCCAAAGCAGACAATATTGTGTCAAGGATGGAGTGGATCGTTACAATATCACCATTCATCATCATAGTAGAAACCATTTTCCTTTCCCGCCATTCCCCTCATCCTCCCACACAAAAAATGAAAAAAAAAAAACCCTAATCACCCCTTTCAATGCCACCTTCCATGACTTTCGCCGCCATCACTATTTGCTTCCTTCTACTACCATCAGGCTAGCGTTACCAGTCATTCTAGAAGTGTGGTTCATTTTCCCACATAATTCATCGGTCAAACCAACGGTTCTCTTCTCAAATAAAGAAACCTAACCACCCCCCTTTCAATGTCACTTTTTTCGACTTTCGCTCACATCTTCTTAGACCATTCACAACAGATCCCCTATAACTCATTCCCTTATTTAAATATATGAAAAATCTCAAAAAAATAATAAAAAGTGGCCTATAACAACTTTTCAACTAGCTCCCTAAAATTTGAGTTTACTACAATGGAACCTAATGCTTATTATAATAATAAAAAAACAAATTCAATATTCTCTCCTCTTACACCTCTCAATGAATCAAGTCATTCAAAAATAAATTATAAAAGAATAAAGAAAAAGTAAAAAAATATTATTTAATTGGTATATGGAACAATTAAAGAAAGCTATTGTGGAGTGTATTTATATATATATAGAAGTGGTGAAGTGTATTTATATAGGAAAACAAAAAATAATTTGGCTCCTTAAATTTTAAAAAATTGACAAAAAAACTATTGTGAATACTTTTAGTACTCTGTTGTAATCCTCTCACCTCTCATGATGCCATCATCCCCCATGCATTGCAACCCCAGCAACTTCCCCAGAAAAAAAAAAAAAAAATCCCTTTGACATTGCAATTGAACAATTTTCGATTGGTTTTTAGTTATAGTAGGAAAATATTCTTCGTACTAAATAAAATAACATAGAATATATTTTTATATTATTTTTAAGGTTTCAATCAAACTATTTAAAATCAATGATTTATTTAAAAATATTTTTAAATAAAACAATTTTCCTTCCAAAACCATTTTTGTCGAAACAAATCCAACCTTCGTAAATAAATGATCGAAATTCAATCAATATGTTAACAAAATAGTTTAGAACCTGTTTGAGATTGTGTTAAAGAGGTTAAAAAATTGTGCCCAACAAAAAATTGTCATGTTTAGTATAAAAATTCAAAAATACTTATTTCACTTTTTTGACCAAAAACGCATTTTTAAGAAAAGCTTAAAAAATAAGTTTTTGTTATTTTTTTTTTTTTTGACTTTAAAAACTCTATATTTATCAATGCAATTCCAAAAATACCGTTATTCATATAAGGCTTACAAAAGCCAAGCTTGTGACTTAAGTACGGGTATTTTTGTCACTTTGTCAATGTTTCCCTCCCAAAAATAAAATCTTAGCTTAAGTATTTAATATTCCAACACTTCTTTCTCCTCTCATCACTTATCAAAGAAAAAAAAATTAATAATAAAAAAAAAAATCTCATATTTAGTCTTGCTTCCCTTCTCACTCTACGTATTTGAAAAAATAAAATAAAATAAAAATCTCAACTCATGCCTCCATCCTCATACACCGTTTCCTTTCCCTCTCACATTTTCTAAACTTTTCGTCTCCCATCAAAAGTCACAAGAAAAAAGTGCCTCCCTGCCTCCTAAAGAGGCTAACCTTTTCTGTTGATTGTTGTAAACTCCTAACTCTTAATATTATGTTATTTTCTAAAGAGAAAATGAATGATTAAAAAATAGATTTGTTAATTTTTTTTTATTTGCTAATGTTGAAGCAAATTTCTGAATAGTTGGGCCGACAACGGAGCTCCTGCAAAATAGACAAGGAATTGTCAGAAGATGCCTGTCCCGAAGGACCGGGGGTACTCCAACGTCTAAGTTAGTAAGGAGACATTCCCTCATTTTATAAATAGATATGTCGTTCTCATCATTATTCTTAAGGGTTTTAGGGATTTCCACCAATAGTTTGCTACTGAAAGTGGAGATCCCCTCCTGAAAATATCGAGGATGGTTGTCTGATATGAGAAGACAGTTGAGTGAACTAGGAGAGTCGACTGTGGAGCAATTCACCTAAGTGAGGGTATGCTCGAGTCAGAGGCCACTACGATAGGCATCAGTTTTGGTTTTTAACTTTGCTAGTATTAGTATCTCTCAAGGGCTTCCTGATTTGGACATACATTGGAGGCTTCTTGCACTTCTTAGCAGTCGGACCTTAGAGGGTCGTCAGTAGTATAGTCCTCCAGTAGCCTGTCAACAAATCTATGAAAACTTGGTTGAAAAGGGTTTGACAATTGATAGACTACCAAAGTTGGAACTTACGGATCCGCCGGTGATATATATGGTCCTCCAGCTAAGATACTGAAAGACAAGATAAAGAATAAAAAATTACAAACTTTGTTAATTTTGTTGTGAATATGAGTAATTATAAACATATTTCATTTTTTTCTTAATTATAATTGTGTGTATTTGCTCGAATTTTTTGATCTATGAATCAACAATTACTTGAATTTTGTGTATTTGTGAACTTTTTAAAATGTTTTTCTTTTTAAAAGCTGTTTTTCTAGAGCAGCTTTATACCTTGATTTCCAATTTGTTTGAGATAGAACTAAAAGCTGATCTTCAATATTGCACTTTTCTATATCATGTTGTTATCAGTGCCTTCCATGGTATGACAGCAATATTTCTTGCTCAACTATTTGAAATTTTACATTACATGCGGCATTAGGAGTGTTTGTGTGTTCTGATTTTAGGTACTATATTTATACATCTGCAGCAACACATAAACTATTAGGAGTGTTGACATGTTCTAATTTTTATGACACGCCAAACATATAATAGTGTTGTTGTTGAAAATATCCAAATATAAGCCATGTGCTATTAGTGTTACAACCTTTGTGCAACTGGTGCAATTGAAACCGACATAGACAAATGCATGTCTTTAAAACTCACATATTCAAATGTATTTGAAAATACATTCGACTGAAATATGCACTCAGAATGACATACACAAACTGTATTTGAAAATACATTCAAAAAGGCATATTCAAACTGATCGACATCCAAAAAGGATTGCTCCCCCTCGAGTCTCGACCCCCCTTCCCTCCGCCCCTTCATGCATGCACATGACACCCATGTCGCAATCAATAGTTCTGTTTCAAGCTTGTATAGGCTTAAAGCCCATCGTCCATGTTGGTATCTCTAGGTTTTGTACGCCGATTGGGGCCCAATTCCCTTCCATCACCTGATTGATGGTTTATGCTCAATGCTTAACTACAAAGCCAATTATGTGGCCATGCGTTAAACTGGCCTAACAAGATAGGAAACACGGTTGTTTTTCTCTAATTTTCTCTGTTACTTTCTCAAATTTTCGGTAAACAAAAGATATTTCATCATTTTCATGAGTGATGATTTAAACACGAGAGAGAGAGAGAGAGAGAGAGAGAGGTAACAATAACGAAAGGGATTACAAGTCAAAAGACTATTTACTTTATTTTGTATAAGGAAAAAGCCGTCTCCTCCCACAGAAACAACACCCACAAAAGAAAAGAAAAAAAAAAAAAAAAAGCTAGGAAATTCTCACTAATAACTCCCTATAAACGACGTACGTACCATATCACAACTACGTACAGAACGTAAAGTAGAGGTAATTTTCTAGGACTATATTGTACTAGTATGCATGAACAACGATGAGGAGTACGTTTGGCAAGCTTTTTCGGTAGCTGTGGTTTTATCTGATCATGGGCTTCAGACCTTGACTCCCTTGAAAATCATAGAGTCCACTGGAAGAGATGCGGGTTCCACACTTGCCGCTCATGATGCGGAAACTTTTTGGTTCTCTAGGAACTGTCAAGGGCCTGTTTGATCTATAAAATGAAGAAAAAAAAAAAAAAGTAACAGAAGGTTATAAAATCAACAGTGAAGAGACTAGTTATAACTTATAAGGTAAAATTTTATTACCTTGACTGTGAATTGACTGATGGTTTTTCCTTTTTGTTTTGTTTTGTTTTTGTTTTTTTTTTTTTTTCAGTGTTTTAATTATATATAACTTTGGTCTCGCGAAAAAAAAAAAAAAATTATATACCTTTGTGGAAAGAAGGGTCTATCGAAGAAAGGCATCAACTGAGCTCTTGGAATCATCTCCTTTCTTAGCAAACGAATCTCTTCCTCTTCTATCATCTGCTTCACGTACGGCCAGAATTTCTATAAGAGTGCTCTCATATATATATATATATATATATATATAAAAAAAACAAATAAGTTAGTGTTTTCAAGACATATATATATGCAATTACCTTCTGCAACTTCTCTGCTTGTTTTTTCTGTTG
>FXXK01000124.1:223788-262423 GCA_900184695.1 Betula pendula | reverse complement strand
GTTTTTTCTGTTGCTCTATGATATACAACTTGGTTGCAACCTGCATGGGTAGTATTTATTGACTCGTTTACATAAAAAGCTTTGGAAAAATGTGATGTTTCAGTTTGAAACAAGAGCAAGCTCATCGATCACTCACCTCGTAGTTGAACATTGCGCGTTTGAGGGCTCTTTCTTGAGTACGAAGTTTGACTTCTTGTGGCTTGGTACTGTTCTCTTTTGCAAGAAGAGGCTTTTGAGAAGCCTAGACATGGACATACGTACATGTATGGAGTCTCAAAATCGATCGAGAGAGAGAGAGAGAGGGGAATGGGAGAGCTGAAAGTTAATTGAATACATTTAATTACCTTAGATTTGCCAAAGAGCCTGTCTTTGAGTTCCTCTTTTGTCTGTGAAAACATCCCATGTTAGCTACTTTTGTGATAATAATTTACGATGTAGGGGGTCCAGATCCCAATCATGAAAGAACATGCGTGTCATAGAGAAGAACAACGCCTGTATGATTATGCTGATAAAGGGGCCTTTTCCTGGTCTGAATCTCTTGACCATTCGGCTCAATTATCCCAATATGCAAAGGATAATGCAAAAAGCATATACACTGCATATTTATTGGACCAGTAATTATATATGTTAACTCATGTTTATTTTGTGTTTATAAAAATTAATGTAATTTTTAAAATTATTATTAAATTTATAGTAAATTATTATTGACTTTTGATTAATAATAATTTTAAAATTACATTAATTTTGATGAACACAAAATAATTATAAATATAAAAATTGACATATATCATTACTCAAATTAAACATATCTTTCCCTTGTAACCAATAGAGTGGATTGTGGTGCCATAGATCTATCCAAAGACTGAATTTTGGTAGAAGTAACGAAACAATCATGGCAAAAAAGGAAGTTTATGACGAAAAGGGGCCGGAAACAATGACCAGATTTTCTTTTCCTCTTCCCCACATCTCCATGCATGTAATGTAAAGTAGTCTATATTTATGACTTTAATGATGAGGTACACTTCTTCTACAGGAGTATTTAAAGTTGCCTATCAAATCTTAAATTATGATGTATGTTCTTCATGTAATTTAAAAATTATATTTCATAAAAAAAAAAAAAAAACTTTTATTTTATTTTTCTTAATCTTTTGAAAGATATTTTTGTTATTTTGGGTCTCGAGATATGAATATTGCCACTCTATTGGTAGATCGGAAGAGAAATTGCAAAAATTAAAATATTAAGAGTGACATTGCAAAAAATATATATGATAGTTAGAGAGAGAGAGAGAGAGAGAGAGGGGAGTATATGTAGTTTCCGCTAAGTTATAAATTTGAAAACAATATATGTAAATCCAAATAAGAAATCTTGGCTGGCACAATAAGATCATTTGAGTTTAATATTTATCTCACTCTTTCTTCTGCTTATACCAAACCATAACTTGATTAAATTTTTTTAATATGTAAAATTAATTGTGCTGATCACAGAATAAGATTTGAATTTTAAGTTGGACCCAACCCAACCCTGTTGAGGCATGCATGGAACATATATATATCTCACCGTTCCACTAGAAGTAGAGCTCCATGAGAGTACTGCAGATTGTGAACTGGCCTTCACAAACTTTCAAGGCAAAAAAAAAAAAACATTATATTAAGGATCGATGATCAACATGGTACTAACAGTACTACTAGAAAAGACGAATAAATAAATAAGGAAGAAGAAAAAGGTAGCATTGCAACCTTAAGTGCGGTTTTGGTGTGTGTCTTCTCCATGTTAAGCTCTGATGGTGGTGGAATCGTTAGTGAATTGAAGTGAATATATATAAAGGCTAGGGTGGGGAAAATTAGAGAGGTTGGAGATTGGTAACTGTCCTCTGTGCTTCTTTCTGTTGCTACATCACCAGCATGCTTGGAAATTTGCACGCTCTCATGCACCAAACTTTCTGATTAAACCTCCCTCTCATTCCCTCTCACAAGTTCCTTCAAATCTCCTCTTAGCGTTTGCTAAAGACATAATCCCAAGTTCCTATTAAGTTATTAACTAATCAAATTAAATACTTCACTTCCAATTAATTAAACCAAGGATATATAACCACTTGTGATCTCAGTAGCTTGCAATCTCAGTAGAGAACTAGAACCCAGCTATACTAGTTTATACAATAATTTCAAATGCTAATTAATGGTATAGGATAATATATATTTATCGAGGATAATGATTACGATATCGACCACTAGGAATTTCAGAAATCTTGTTTGTTTAGACGTAAAATATTTTTTGAATTTTTATTTATTATTATTATTTTTTTATGTTTGAGGGTTTAGCGCGGCGTAAAATATTGGTTAACTGAAAAATAAATAAATAAATAACATTCATGAGATGTAAAATAGTTTACACTTCTCATCTACGTAAATCAGTTTCTTCCGCTCTCACACTCCTCCAACACGAGACCTTCTTAAGCAGGTAAGGCCCAAAAGGGGCCATATATTTCACAATTAATTGTTTGTACAAATTGCAAGTAATATGGACAGACAATTGCACGGAATCTCAATCTTTAGTCTCAAAAGCTTTCTATTCTCACACACTCTCTTTCTCCACAAATCCTCTTTGTTGTCTCTCTCTTTTCCTCGGAACTCCTCAAATTATATGAAAATACAACAAATATTTGACTATTTTCCATACGAATCAAACTCTGAAAAATGTTTTTTGAACAATTTTTCAATGTTGCAAACAAACAACATCGAAAAATATCCTTTTCTTTTGAAAATATTTTTAACTGAAAAACATTTTTCAACAAAAACTATTTTACTCCGTAATAAATGAGGTTGCAATGATTTGTGTTTTTAATCATATTGAATAAGTGTAATAATGTTATTGTATATATATATGTGAAACTTGTTGCTTGAGTCCAAGATTTTTTTTTTTATTAATTTTTTCCCCGAGCTTGTTACTTGAGTACTGAAGTGAAGCATGCAACTCCACTGTATTTTAATTTTGTAGAGGCATAGAAAGAATATATGGCACTAATTATAGCACCCACCAATGTCGTAGCCCTAGAGAGGCCAGGCTGTTGAATTTGATTCTTAATTATACCCAAAAACAGAAAAAGAAACTAATTAAAGAAAAACTCCGATGTTGCACTTATTGTACTAATAATTAATGTTGCAGGAACCCCTTTTCCCGTTCTCTGATATTGAATAGACAAAATATATATTATATATCATATATATATATATATATATTATATTATAATATATACTATATTATATATATATATATATATATATATATAGCTATATATATTAATGATGTTGAAGGGAGATACTAGTACAATAAATATTGCATTAATTAATAAGAACAAAAGAGAGTAGGATGAGCTCTGATTGACTCAGCAGTGTTGAACGTTGCGACACGTCACTGTCTTTCCTACAGAAAATCATACATCAATGATCAAAGGTCCAAAAGATGAGCACAGGTTGTTAACCAACCACTCTCAAGTATTTCTTGTTAAAGCCGTTACATAACAAAGACAGAAACAATTAGCTTTGATTGCATTTGGGGAAACCCTAAGAAACTTTTTAGCTTATCATGGGTAAGCAGCGCGTCATAGAGTACGTTAGGTCATGAATTCGAAAATTAACCTACCAAAGCATCAATGCTTGTGATTTAAGTTCCGCAAACATGATTAGCCCTAAAAAAAAAAAAATTAACTGACCATTACCAATTCTCTTTCTTCATTTTAGACAAACGAATAGACAATCGTAACAGAACAAGACGGGATGGGCAAACCACTGCCCTTGGTATGTGATCAAGAAGCTTTCTTGCCGGTTACCATATGTGAGAAGCTCAACATGTATATATTAATGTCGAGGGAAAAATGTAATATTAGTTTTTATGGTTAGTCTAAATTATAAATCGTTTTATATGGTATAAAAAGCAATTCAAAAGTCTTCAGGGTAGGCCAAAATAACAATTTAGTCCGTGTAGTCTAATTCTATCAAAACACTTGACAGATTTTGTTAATGTGCCACGTCAGTACCAATAAAATGATGACACGTATCACTCTTAATAAAAAATATATAAATATATTAAATTAAGAATTAATGTTTTTTTTAAAAAAAAAAAAATAGGATGGCTGCCAACCGATTGGCAGCCATCGGGGGGAGGGGGTGGCCTGCAAGCCACCTATAAATTACAAATCTTCCTGCGGTATTAAAAATAATTTAGAGGTCTTTAAGGTATGCAAAAATAATAATTTAATCCATGCAGTCAAATTTTGTCAAAACACTTGACGAATTCCATTAGTGTGCCATGTCAGCACCAATGAAATATATATTTAATATTTTTTTAATAAGAGTGACACGTGTCAGCATTTCATTAGTGCTTACTTGACATACTAACGGAATTCGTTAAGTATTTTGATAGAATTTGATTGCAGGGATTAAATTGCTATTTTGGCCTACTCTGAAAACTAATGAATTATTTTTTCTACCGCATGAAGTAATTTGTAATTTAGGCTAATCACAAAAACTGATTTTGCATTTTTACTAACATATAAGATAATCACAATGTCGAAAACTCTGATACCGTGTAAAAATATACGATGAGAAGAGAAATAATAAAAGAGAGAAGAGCGAGAGCAGAAGTGGAGAGACACGTGTGGGCTACATTTTGTATATTGAAGTATATATATTATAATGTGTTACAATAGCCTCTATAAATGGAGAACATAAGAGTGATCGATGGACAAGAAACATTAGACTAAATAAGGTATGGAATAAACTCTAGAAGGAAATAGAGAATAATATAAAATATTATAACACAAAAAAATTCTAATATCTAGCCATTGTTGCTCAAGTAATTTAATTGAAAAACTAGATTGAACATCTTTGAATTTGTACTTTAATGATGTCTAAAATTGAGAGCAATGTTGTTCAAAAAAAAAAAATAAATAAAAATTGAGAGCAATGAATAGAATTTTTAGCCTATCTTATTACAATCTAACGTTGCTTCATTCATTGAGGAAGACAATTTTTGATGAAATCCTAAGGGAGACATCCTTTCACCTAAGTACTTATCTGTAATTTAACTACCCAAAATTTTAGTTTAACAAGAAAAGTACTTTTTTGATATAATATACTATATAATATACAATTTATGTGACATGTGGGCCACATCAAGTCTCCTTATAGTAGATGTGTTCTAATATATATGTTTGGGTTGGTGGCAAAGTCAATTCCATTATGGAATTGGTGTCATGGTTCAAACCCTACAATCAACAAAGAAAAGGTAAGAGTTTGCTGCTTAATATTTGCAGGGAGCAATATAATTTGCTATTTGGTTGGAGAGGAGCAGCCGCTGCTTCTCAATCAGACGCATGCTTTTTGCAATAATTAATGATGAAATATAATGGAGTAGACTGCAATTAGTTCCCCCATAAGACCTTTTTATATCTTCTTTTTTTTTTTAATCAGCTCCCCCATAAGACTTGATGTCAATTTTGGTTGGTTACCGAAGAACTTAAATTTTGCATATGCTCTTTAGAATTGGTCACCAAATGCTTTCAACTTCTCAAACTTTTCCATACAAAAAAAACTCCTCAAACTTAATTTTAAGGCCGGATAAAATAAATAAATAAATAAATAAACGGTCTTAAATTTTTTGAATAGGCCCCAAAATAATTTTTGAATGGGCCCAAATCTCCCACGTTTTCACCTACAATGTATAATGTTCTTCGGTAGCTTCATCTTCACTCTTGAGACACGTTTCTTCAGGTCATTGCAGTTCACACTTTACTTAAGCAATCAAGCTTCTCATTTCTTAAAAACTGAAAATAGGTAATTATTCTATTTCTTTCTCAAATCTCTGATCGATTTTTCACTTCTTCTTCAGTTCTTCAACAGTTTAATAGAACAACTAGGGAGATAAGATGTTATAAAATCCTTTTCAAAACATATTTTTACTTTGCACTTGAAAACAAGTTCTTTTAACTTTATAATGCAAACTATTTTCATCTTTATTCTCATGATTTGGTTCACATGTTGTAATTAAAATGCATGTGATCAAAAGGCTACTTTAATTAAAATGTTGAAAAATAAATTAAGTACCAGCATGACATGTTATAATTTAGACAAGTTCATAAAGCTGAAAGGGTACGTTTGTTTGGGTTTTTTTTTTTTTTTTTTTTTTTTTGACAAAGGGATTTTGCTAATTATCAACAAGTTTTAGAAGATTTTTGCCAAAGCCAAATATGTTATTTTTCTTCATTTTGAAAAGAGTCACTCCCAACTTCTCGACTTTAGAGCATTTATCTTGAATGCTATACATTTATTTTCTACTACAAAAGCATTTGTTCAAAAGTTGAGAGATGATGGTTGGCATAATTTGCTTGAGAATGTTGTTTCTTTCTTCAAGCTATTCGAAATTGACATTTCAGATTTGAGTGCTTGTATTGAAGGTTGATTTCGTCATCAATGGGATCACTAATCATCCGAGATTAAAAAAGTTGTCTTCCTTTGGAGAATTATGTTGATGATCAATAAAGACAGAACAATCAAAAACATACCATCTTATTAATAGATTGATTTGTCTTGTTTTGACTCTTTTTGATGAGTGTCTTTCAAATAATTTAACTGTCTATATTAAAAGGAAAATTGATGAAAACTTCAATTTAAATTTAATATTTGATGATTTTATTTTTCTAAAAGAGCGTAAGCTGCAATTTTTTGTTTCTTTTTATATTAGTGCACATATTACCTTATCGATATATCAATCTTGACACATATTTTTGAAGTTATATAGAAATACTTTTTTTTAGTTGCTTGACACACCTCTTTAGAGTTCTCTACTTTTGCCTCAAGTCCTCTTCTCTCTTTTGCCTCCGTCTTTGCCACCGGCACGATCTTCCTCAAGAACCCCTAGATCGGCACCCTTCATTCACAACCCTAATCTTCCTCAAAGCCTCGATTGACTTCAGTCACTCCACTATAATCGTCCTCAAAGCAAAAATATACTTTTGTTGTTTTCCTTCTTTCGGATTTTGCTCATATTTAGTTCAAATTTGATATCTTGGGTTTTGCAAATTCTTTTGTTTTTTCTGTGAGAAGGGCTACATGTCCATCCAATTTGTCCATCAGCCTAAGTAGCTTTTTTTTTTTTGCCTAAAAAACAGAACATATCACGTCATCAATGAATTTGGATTATATCCTCATATTTTCCTCTATTTATTTTTTTGCCCATAATAAAAAAAAAAAAAAAAAGCAACGTAGGCCGTATAGACAAAGATGAACAAATTAGATGGACATATAGCCTTTCTCTTTTTTGTATGGGTTTTGACCCGACCAACACTTCTCAGTGTCGGTGACTGTTTGTCCAACTGGATATGGTCAATCAGTGAGGGCAAATTCTATGGCAGGCTTTCAAGAACGGCAAGAATTTTTAAAGCTACCAACAGAGAGCATTATTATACTATGAATTTGTGAGAAAGCATTGTGTCCTCAGTTTGTCATGAATATGAAGACGGCAGAAGAACCATAAACAATCAGATAAAAAATCACAAAAACGCAGAAAATGAGATAAACAAGTCTACAAAAAAAATGATTTTATGTTGTTTGTTTGCCCTGTTCTTTCTTTAATGCAAAAGTCAGCTCCCATGGATGATCTCAGGTAGCAGTTACCCATTTATTCCTCAGAAACCTTGAAAAATGTATAAGATAGGATTAAGTTATTGATACCATCCATTCTGGGATCTTCTTCGAACTCGGGATCAATATAAAAGAATACCTGCATTTTGATAAACAAAAGTTAACATAATTTCAATAGTTATACTCAATTTTTCTCATAAATCACTTGATAAATATGAAAAACACTGCTTACAGGCATGTCAATCTGCTCTCCAGGAAGAAGACGCTGCTCCTCAAAGCAAAAGCATTGTATTTTATTGAAGTACACTCCAGCCTGGGGAGAAAAAAAAGAAAAAGAAAAAAAGGGGTCACAACCAGATCACTTCCCTCCCCTTAACAGATTTAAAACATTTTGAAGGAAAAAAAAAAATTAACAATCTGAAGAATTAAAGCTCTAAACTAAAACGCAATAAAGAATCAAGTACTTTAGATGGTTTATGCGTGTGATATAGAAATATGTGTATGTATAAGGACTTTAGATGATTTTGAGTTGAAAAGGTAGGGGAAACATTTTTCATCTGAAAGGGAATGAAAAATTATAAGCTTATAGTTATACGACCTAGCAAGCGATTATCTATAGAACCTCAGAGTAACACGAGTTGCAACATAACATAACATCTTTCCCCAAGCTGATTAACTCAAAAGAGGCTTTCTACCAGAAATTTAATGAAAAGTAAAAGTGAATCAAAGTAATTATTAATGCTACTAACCAGCTAAGTCTACATTGTTATTTTAAACGATGGCACTCTTATTCTGCGAAAAATAGAATTTTCCCCAGCCCTGAGAATGTGAATACGCAACTGTTTTGAAGGGAATCCACATACCTACAAATGTGAGAATTTGTGGGAATCTGGACACCCGTGGCATCTAGATTCCATTGAGCTATTTGTAGCCAAACAAAGGAATGCCTGCAAATTCTCTCTGGGATTTCCAGGAATCTTAAAATCTGTCTGGACCCAAAAGCCACCTAAAGGTCAACCCAAATTCACCACCAACCCAATAATTCCTGTAATCTTTTTAGAAACAATAAACACTTGCAGGCCTTGATCCTAATACACCTACTCCACTTTTCTATTCTTCATTATCATTTTCCGTTGCACACAAGTTACATGTTTAACGACCTTGAGAATACAAGAACACAGAAAAAGGGAAGATGCATGTGCATGCACATGCACACGCACGCATATGCATATGCTTGCATGCACATGCACGCACACTGGGTAGCAAGCATAAACAAAATATATAACTAACTTCTCAAAATAATCAGCATAAACTCGCTTATTTTTAAGATATAATCACAAGTAATAACCCCCTAAACCTAAAAAGAAAAGTCAATAACTAATCATACAAAGAGAATTCAGTATTTTAATAGAGAACCAAGTAACCATATCATATGAAATCCAATGATATTAGAGTGAAACACTATTCAGCAATTAAAAAAATTCTGCACATTTGTTATCATTAAATACTAAACAGTATTTATCAGTACCTTCATGGGGGTGACATTATAGGTAGACACCCCGGTTATTGGAGTTGAACTTCGATTTTCAGCAGTGTAAAATGCAAGGGCACTTTCTCCAGGTTTGACCCTTACCTGCAGCAAATATACCAAGATCGTAACAGCTCAGCAACAGAAACTGCTAATTTGTTAGCAAACACACACGTGTATATACTCTAGTATTAGAGTCACGTGGAGCCTTTTTACTGCTAATTTGTTCTTTATATTGATATTTCTGAAGTAAAATAACTGGTAATCAAAATATTTATTTTAGCACATATACTAACATAATTTATAACATATTTATTATAATTGTATAAAAATAATATATGTATACATACACACACGCATATATATATATATATATATATATATATATATATATATATATATATATATATATATTTATATATATATAATATAGAATATATATAATAGAGAGAGAGAGAGAGAGAGAGAGAGAGAGAGAAGAGGAGAGAGGAGAGAGAGAGAGAGAGAGAGAGAGTGAGTAAAGGAGGAACCTCTCTTTGTGTGGGAACAAACTTCCATGGCATTCCATCAGCCACATCAGCATTGAACTGCACCACAATCTCCCTGCAAGGACAACGACAAGAACTCATCAGGCAAGAGCTTATATGGAAAAACGTCAGCAGCTTTATTGTGGTCAGAGTCCATTTAATGGCATTCTTCCAGAAATGCATGGAATACTTCCACTTTAATGTAGAAAGTAGAACATAAACATGTGATCATAATCACAAATCCAGGCAGCACAAGCCCAATCAACAACTTCTATAGGAGTTCCAAGTTGTGTGGAAATAGTGCATAGTTGGAAGAGGAGCTTTTATAGCAAATGCTATTACTTCCTAAACACTGCCTTGTATTATACGAGGGAAGAGACACTTTATTGGAGAGTGGAAGCGTAATATTAAATATATGGTTTATTGACTTCAAAAAGCCTCACACATGAAGGAGAAGGGATGCAAGCTTTGTCACTTAGTAGTAGGACAAGACATGCAAGAGCAGGGGATTAATTTGGAAAATTTGTATGTTTTCTCCGAGTAAATTGTTTGAGTCAACACACACTTTTGTAGGTTATTTTCCCTTCCCCTCTTCCCTCATTTTTAGCATCATCACTGTCTTGCAAAATACTTGCTCAACATAAAGCATCAAACAAAAGGAATATATACGTAATCTGAAAACAGTACAATGAAAAGTCGGGGGGACTTGCAAAACACAAAAATATAAGAAACGAAAATAATAAAAGAACTAGTACTGACACCACAATTAGCTTCTAATCAACTGAGAATAGAGAAGCCAATGGTCATTCATATTGGAAACAAGAAAAGAATGAGCAATCACACCTTGTGGCGACAGTTCCATCTTTAGCATGCCGAGATATCTTTTCTTCAACACTCTACAGATAGCAAGATCTTGTTGTAACAGAGAAGAGAAGAGAGATATGAAGGAGGGAAAAAGATGATAAAAAATCAAGGCAAATGGGGGGAGGGGGGGGGTGGGGGGGGAATTAAAATAAACTCAATCACACCTCACGGCGCTGAATAGTGCCTCCATACCCAGTAGCCTGGCAGAACCTTCTGTACAGCGGAACAGCAGCATAACTACTTCCAACCATTGCAAAAACCAAAGCTGTAAGGTATAAAAGCATCTTCCTTGATTTCTGTTCCGTGGAAGCTTGAGAAGCATAGTGGCGCCGGGTATTGAGCAAAGAACAAGACTTCCCAACATACCCAGAACCAAAAGGTGAAAATTGGCTACACTTGTCAAATGGCCTTGTACTAAATTCACATCTTAACTTCAAACCCCATATATCATAATTGAAACCCCTCTGATATCCTGTATTAGCTTGGATAAAATTGTAACTCAACCACCCTAAAACATTAGGTATGCACCTGAATCAAGAACAAATTCATCTACATGTAACAAATCCCAACAAATTAAACTTCATTTAGTGAGAGAAGGAAAAAGGAAAACATTTTGATGCTCTGTTTGAAAAATAAATGGTCCCTGGAAATTTTTTACAGAAAGATTGTTGAAGAGAAAAATATCTCAATCTACCACTGAAGCTGGAGAAAAAATGCAACATGTCTTCAAATAGCTTCCAGAAAATATATGATTTTTACAGGGAGTTTAACCATACTTTAAGAAAATGTACAGAGTCGATCCAAGTAGGTTATAATTCTAATTAAATTGGGGTTAACTCTATTGATACTCATCAACTACTCACATATATTCTTTTCCGCCACTGTCCTATCCAAAGCCATATTCTCTATCGCCGCCCTACTATCTAACATATCATCCTTAATCTCTTCTATCCATGTTATTTTAGGTCTCCTCCTCAAGAAAATTTCTAAATTTTTGGCAACATAATCTTCCAACTTTTTCAACCAAAACAAACATAACCAAAGAAAGATTTAAGTTCAAATATTAGTTTTATGAAAAGAATTACCTGGATTCAGGATAAGTATACTGTAAATTCTTAAGGTAAGGTAAGGGATTGGTTCTTCTACAAAGTCTTGAAAATGACATATTCACAGGACATCCACTCGCATCTGAAAAGAAAAGCAAAAACACCAGATGTGAATGAGAAATCAAACTCTATTATCACGTATCATATCTATGGTTGCTACAAATAGAAAAAAATAATAAAATGTATTATGTTTCTTCCTTTTTTTTTTAATTAGTAAACGCAATTTATTAAAATGCGCAAAATGTGCAACTCAAGTACACAATAAGTACACAAAAAAAACACCTAGCCCGAAGAAGAAAAAATCTCAAGAAAAACATGAAAGCTAAAAATAGTTAAGTCAAAGGTAGTTGTCTAGAGAAAAAAAGTATTGAAAGCGCAACTCAAGTACACAATAAGTATACAAAAAAAACACCTAGCCAGAAGAAAAAAAAAACACTCAAGAAAAAAATGAAAGCTAGAAATAGTTAAGTCAAAGGCAGTTGTCCAGAGAAAAAGAATATTGAAGAAAAAATTATTTAGTTCCACCATTGTCCATTTACGGTCTTCAAAACATTGGTCAGTTCTTTCCCTCCAAAGACACCACATAAGCCATGATAGAACTATCTTCCACAATAGTATTCTGAAGCCTACCAAATTGCCCTTTCTAGCAGGCGAAAAGGTCTACTACTCGACTGCCACTTTCAACCTTAAAAAGGTCTACTACTCGACTAGACATAACCCCAGCCAACCCTGTAAGGCTGAAAGTGGTATTCCAAAGGACACTAGCCATCTCACAATGGAGTAAAAGAAAGTCTACTAACTCCCCACTCTTCTTACACATATAACACCAATCAACTACAATGACATGCCGCTTTCTAAGATTATCCATGATTAGAATCTTTTCCCAAGTAGCCAACCAAGCAAAGAACAACACTCTTAAATGAGTCTTATTCCGCCAAATATTCCTCCAAGGGAAATGAGTGCTATCATGGGGAACAAGGACACTGTAATATGATCTAACATCAAACAACCCTCTCTTAGAAGGTATCCAACAAAGCTTGCTTTCTTCACCCTGTCTCAATATGAGGGAGTACAACAAATTAAAGAACGAGGTGAAGAATCCACCTCCCAATCCCGCTCCGAGAAAGTTAACATTCTACTGATAAGAGTCATTAGAAAGCGCCAAATGATCTACCATGGAGGCCTCCTTACAACAAACCAAACTTAACAACTTCGTAAAAACTGCCTTGAGGGCTTGATTCCCACCCCACACATCATGTCAGAATCTAATTTTAGAGTCATCATCGTCCTCAAATCTAATATGACCAGATAACTCTTCCCAGTCCCTCCTAATATTCTTCCATAGCCCCACCCTATACGACTCGTGAACCTCACGTGAACACCACCCACCCCATGCACTGCCATATTTAGAATCCATTACCACTCTCCACAAGCCTTTCTCTCATGAACATAATGCCAAAGTCACTTTTTCAAAAGAGCTCGGTTGAACAAAAGTAAATTACAGACCCCCAGCCCTTCCTAATATTCTTCCTTTTCTTTTCGACTTCCCATAAATATGAAACAATGACTTTCTTTTTAACCAACATCAAAAAAAACAAAAATCTGATGAGAATTTCAATTCTTTAAGAAATCCAAAGCAACATTAAAACTCGAAATTCAAATATTGAAAAATAATTTTTTTTTTCTCAGAGTTATAAGCAGCTAGTCAGACCAATGGAGTATAATTTGCAGATAACTAAAAAGCAACGCATGATTGAAGAAAAACTTCAAAGGACCAATCTAAAAGTCCAACCCAAATTATCTGAACATATGAAAGCTGAAAAGAATCAATGAATGAAGAAATGAAATGAAGTGACTTTTTTTGTTGGTTAGGGGAAAGAGGGGGAAGGGGGGGGGGGTTACTTAAATCCTCACACTAAAACCTGGGTTTCTAATTGTTGCAACTAAAACCCCATAATTTCACATTCGTTATAATCCTTCCATTAGTCTCAGTTAATTTGGACTGAGGAAGAGCACGTCAACTGCAAATGAGACTCCTCACACTCCTCTACTCCTCCGCAAGTAAGCTAAATTTTAATACCATTTATGTATAATGTATTTAATCACCCACATTAGAGTGTGTGATTTGGACTTCATGGCCACAATAGAATGTCTTCCACTCTTAGTTCCCAAATCCATACTCAAACTCCAACACAATTCATGCTACAACAACTCATAGCGACTAGGTTTGAAGTTAACAATTCAAATCCAAAATTATCAAAAGAAAATCATCAAATACATCCCCAACATAAACATCAACAAAAGGGGTTTCGGTCTCATCCAAATCCAAAGCCAGCCAGCCATACAAAGCCCCGTCAGAAATGGCATAACCCGTTTCCCACACTCCCAATATTTGAGCACATAAACCCCAAAGATAACCCCATAATCGAAAAGGGTGGATTTCGTCCTAGACTCTCCCCTCCCCAGGTCCGGCCCTTCCAGCCCTTCAAATGGGCATTATCAACTATCATTTTCTTTTGAGAAATGGTTCTTCGGACATTGGGGTTGGACGTCTAGCATGTCTCTTTTCTTTTAGATAACTTCTTACCCATCATGTCTAAATAAGAGGAGAAATGATTCTTTCCAACCCCATGGTCCTCCCCAATGGTGGTGGATTTACAAGAGTTGGACGGGGAAGGACCATGGGGTTGGACGTCTAGCATGTCTCAAATAAGACTCTAGCATTTAGATTGAGGCATTCAGATATTACCGTATTTCTTCGATGGATGACGAGCCTAAAGGGACTGCTAGGTCCTAGCTCCGGTGAGTTCGCCGAGATTTGGTCGCCAGATGAGAGTTCAGGTGGCCGGCGGTGGCGGATGCTGGTGGTGGAACCGAAGGTTATGGTGTGGGCGTGTGCGAGAGTCGAATTCAGAGAGAGAGAGAGAAAAGAGAGCGTGGGAGAAGGATTGACCGTATAGTTCTAGGATTTTCTTTTTTTTTTTTTCTTTTTTTCCTTTTGTAAGGGTTAAGTAATCGAGTTCAATATGTAATCTTTTGTTTTATTTTTTTATTTTTTTGGTGGTTATATGCATTTTCATTATTTGGATTTTAACCACTTTTTTTTCCTTTCACATTTTATTTTGTATAGTAAATGATACATAGTATATAAAAAAAGATATAAATAATACCTTTGTCTATACTCTGTCAAAATTTTTAACAGTCGTTCATATTTTTTGAATCAAAACCTATCACATGATAGGAAGAGGTAGCTTAAACCACCACTTTGAGTCAATGGGAACATGCCATTACACTCACTTTGGCCTTTTAGTCACCCTTATGGCTAGTGTAGGGGTAGTTAAATCATCTTTATAGTTTATCGGTAATTTCTATGAGCTAAATGGGGGCGGTCAAACTAACTTCAAAAGACATATAATTTTTTATAAGACTCATAAATTCAATACAAAATTAACGGTTCCTTTAAAAAATGACTATTTCGTTGAAATACTTATTCCCTTACGAAGAGGAATAACTATTCCTTTAAAAAAATGAGAAGAATAGTTATTCTGTACGGATTTAACAATATTTGTACAAAATAAAAAATAAAAAAATTATTTTCTTCTTAACTTCAAAAAAGAAAATTAAAAACGTTGAGTCGTTGAGGTGGTCAGCCACCCACCGTAAATCACGGGGGTGGTTGCACCACCCCCGACGACTTTCGTGGTGGTCGCTGGAGTGGTGTGACCACTGACCATTCCCAATGAATTTGGGGCCACTCCTGATTGGCATAGAAGGTGGCCGCAACCACCTTTAGAGCACCCCATAAGTGGCCGTGGCCACCCTCGAACGTCGTCGGAGGTGGCCACAACCATCCCCATGACTAATTGACACATTGGAGGTGGTGAGACCACCCTTATGTTCCATTATGGATAGTTGACTATTTTAATGGGTAGTCAGTCACTCACTATGATTTTACTATTTTTTTTAAAAAAATAATTTGAGTTAAAAAAATATATATAAATAAAGTAAGAGTTTTATCATAATTTTAGTTTAATTCGTATTAAAGTATATATATTGTCACCAAATCAAAAAATATAAATAACTATTCTATTCACTCAATTTTATTCATTAGAATAAATATTTATTTTTTTAATAAAATATTCATTTTGCAAACCATACCCGTCTTTAATCTAAACAAGGAAAAGAAAAACAGTGTAGAACGCTCTCTCCGTTGAGAAACTCCACCGTTCTAGACGCTACTGGACCCTTCCAAACCACCGCATATATGTTCCACCCACAAACCACTTCCGAGCCTTCTCAGCTTGCGCCGGCATCAATCTACGATTGGACTCCTGCCGTTCACACCCACTCGGTCTCTCTCTGTAACCGAAAATGTTCGGCGTCGTATTTCCAAACCGCAGCTTCCCAATGGACATCTCCACCTTCTCCCAAATCGACACCTTCCACTGGGTCCTCGACATGAACACCTTCGTAGGTACGTACTCGCTACTCCACCTTATCCTCCCCCCCGGCGCACTTTTGCCCCCGCTTCCTAACCAATTCTAACCTGCGCAGGTGAGGCGTACGATCAGGTCCGCGAGGTCTGCATATTCCTCCTCAACAGCTTCACTCTCCCTCCGGACAAGGCCCTGGCCGTCTACATCCAGTCCCCGGGCTCGTCCTTCCTCTTCTGCGGCGCCGTCACTCTGGCTCGCCCCTCGGCCGTGCTCTCGTTGCCGTGGCCGGATCCGGGCGGCCAGATGCAGCTCACCGTCGACGCCGCGCCGCTCTCGGCCAAGATCGGGGTGTCAGTGGAGGACCTGGCGACGCTACCCTCGCTCGACGTGACAGCCGAGAGGAGGATCGAGCGGCTGGCCCTGAAGGTCGGGGAGAACCTCTTCAACTTCATGCAGTCTTTCTGCGGCGTCGACGGGAGCAAGCTGGTGGTGCCCATGGATATCTTGGATCGGTGGTTCAAGAAGTTTCAGGAGAGGGCGAAGCGGGACCCGGAATACTTGAAGGGCTTCGTATTGTGATGATGGAGGTACTTGTAGTTTTTGGGATACTTAACTTGCAAAACTTGTTGCTTTGTGTTTCTTTTTTGGATGAGCTGGGAAATTGGGAAATGGCCTTTGTGGGGTTCTTTTTATATGTACGTTGGTTCATTTCCATTTTGTATCTATTAGACTAGAGAGCAGAATTCGAATAAAAAAATGATTATTCATATCGAATGGATGTGGGAAGTGAGGTGAAAACTGAGGAATTTATGAAACGACGGTAGTGTGATAGCAATTGCTTAGGTGCATAGAGATTCGAAGAGAATGGAAGGATTCTTTGTTACTCTGGAAGATGGTTGCTGTCTAGAAGCCGTAAAGGGTAGGCATTGTGTGTAAATGGGCGTCGCCTGAAATGCTTCAATGTGCAGTTGCAGGTGTGCCTGGGTCTATCATAGTCAAATATTTGGTAGAATAATATCCTGGAACTGGTTTTAAGTGACTAAACCAGTTTTACGCTTAGGGCCTCCTGTCTCTTATGTAGTTGAGAGAGGCAAGCTGTGATATTTGCAAATTCAAATTTCTGGAATTTACAATCTTATGAAGGATGCATGAGGGCGTTGGCTTGGTTAAGTAGAATTTTAACATTATGCATTCTGTGACTTTTGGCACTCATTACTACTTCAATCCTTTTGTGGCTTGAATTTTATGGCACCAGAAGGATAGTGAAGGAGCCAAAATTATGGAAGCCAAGCCAAATGGGACAGAATGCAATTTGAATAATGGGTTGATAGAGAGAATATGCCAATAGTTAGAATTATACCATTACTAAAAAAGTGTGGCATGTCTGACATAGTTGAGACAAGGGTAGGTTGAGTTGTTTAATGGATATATGGTCTTAGATGTAGAATTTCAAACGAACATTGCCATCACAAGAACTCATGGTGATTTGTGGCCATGAATATAATGCTAACTCCAATCTAGACTCGCAATTGGTCCAACTTGTGTTTACTTTTGTGAGACTAAATTGTTCATGTTAATTTGTTTGCCTTCAAACTCTATGCATTTAATGCTCGAAAATGACTCATTTGGTTAGGATCACATGTAGCACCATTACCTCAGTAGTTACCCCACATAACCTTTTAGAACTTAAGTAGTTTGATGTCAGTGGACGCATGCCTTATTATCAATACGTCAACAAAAGGAGGTTGAACCATATTGTGGATTAGGGACTTCTGGACTTCACTTAGAGGGTCTTCGCAATCTATCATTGCCATGTAGGTGAAATTTGTAAAGAAAATGGAGTAAGACTGGAGCATTAGGAGGTTGTCGGCTGTGCCCTTTTCAGACTCTTATATTTGGATTATGTTGTAAAGGACGTTAGAATAGTTTCATCGATACAATACAGAATATATAGAAGTGATAGAAGGAACGGTGATAAGTTATTTTATATGTTATCGAAAATCTGTTTTGTCACGTATATGAATTTACATTCATTTTAATTTCTCTTTTCCTAGAAGAGAGTGGAAGTATTTAGCACTTAAAATTGCTTGTTGTTCTAGCATAATAAGCTCTGTTGATGAGGGTGTCAAAAAGGCCTAAAAATGGGATATGTAGATGTCATGACAGAGAGTATAATCCTGTAGTATTGGGAAGCATCCAGCTGTTTTTCACAGTCTGCAGTTGGAAGCAAGACAAATTTAAATATAGCCATGAATCGATAGTTGGAAGGACTAGCTGATGCCTTGAAATCTTGCATACTGTTTGCATTTGACATTCTACTATTCATCTATGTCTATAGTGAAAGAGGCTGTAGCCTGTATGGATCTTAAAAGGTCTCTGCATAATATCCCAAGTCCTGCATGGTATCCCAGCATGCGTTACAATAGGGCTCAAATTTCCCAATGTGTGTTTCAGGTACTTTCTTGCTGGCGTTATGCTGGTTTTTATGCAAAGATGTTCTACTAGGGAGAAACCAACTTATCAAATGTGTATCACAGATATATGCTTGGAGTCTTAGTTGGAGATGTATGCTTTGACTTTTCTTTTCCTTCTGTTTGGTTTAATCTTTGGTTGACTGATGCCTTAGAACTTAAACCAGCTATTACAAGATGATAAGCCATTTTTTTAAAAAAAATAATAATAATAATTACACACGTCCATTAAATGTCGAACCTTGGTTTCTCCTTGTATCCTATCTTAAGGAAGGAGAGGAAGTGTCATTTGTTTTAGAACTCATTATTTTACAGAATGATAATCAACTAATCATATTCATTACACTTTGATCTTCCTCTGATTCTGAGAAATGGATTAAGTGGTAAGTGGGAAGCTACCCCGGCTCACCTTTCTATCTATAAAAGCCCCACCCCAGATGAGAGCAGAAGCTCCAGAATGAGTATGTCCTGGATTCCCCGATTCACTATGGAATGTTTGCATCATAGTTGTTTCATATCATGAAAGATATATTATAGAACAAGATGTAGCAGTTTATAAAGGTTCTAAATTGAAAGAATAGAGGAATGAGGTAATTGCATTAATTCTGGAAGGGAAATTGTACTGAAATGTAACATAGGTAGCTGATTCGAGATAGCTAATCTCCCAACCAAAAGGAATGCTATATACTGTTTTATCCTTTCGAAGTTGTAGCTTTTAAAATTACCATTAAATTTGAGATAAGAAAAGAACAAAAGGGTTACAGACATCAGGTATTTAGTCTCTCTTTTTTTTTACACTGCTGAGTCCTTATTAAATAGGATTAGACTCCCAAATAACTGCTCATTAACTTGTTAACTTCCCACAAAGGCACGGCCCACAACGGCCGATGAACAATCAACCCACAAGACCCATAACAGAAATGCCTTCAAAAATGAGTAAACAAAAAAAAAAAAAAATTGCTTGAAAATCCCTAAACATAATGTTAGATGCCATACCAAGACGTTTTAAATCTTTAGACATCAAAACCTGTTCTAGAACAGTCAGAAAGATTGACTTGCAGGTGGAGTTGTATCGGAGATCACGCTTTATTGGCTTTGAAATATTGAATTGCTCGCGATGACAAAATGAGAGAATTTCAGACGACAGGTTTCTCCCTTTGACTTATACTCTATACGAAAACTAAAAACTACTGAGAGAAGATTTTTGGAGTCCCTTGTTTTAATCCAATTAATTTTAATTTTTCTGTCAAGTTCATCAATGATGGTTGGGTCAATCATGTAGCTAAAGTTGAAAGGGTTTTTTTTTTTTTTTTTTTTGTAATTAAAAAGTTGAAAGGTTGAAATGGGTATGTTTAAACTCATTTTCTTTTTGAATAAGTTTTCCTCCTAACTAATTCTTCCAACACGGTTTAGAAAATTGTATGTGTCTCTTTAGTACATAAGAAATAGATTCTTTTTCACACATGCTTTTTTAATATAATTTTTTTTAAAAATCATGTAATTCTCACATACTCAAAAGACACATGATAATTTTATAAATTTGGTTGAAATAATTTTTTTCTAACCCAATTTTTTTAAAAAAAAACTTTATCCTTTTTATCTGAGTTCATTCGAAGTTTGAATTTTATTTTTCATTTTGAAAACTAGGCAATAGGCTTTTTGTTGAATGCTCATGAATGGCTATTCATCTCACCTATTCTGAATAGGTGAGTTTTTTTATTGAATGGTTAAAAGGGCTAAGGGGAGTTATTTGTACTCCTTAATAACGAGGACCCCAATCCATTAATTTTTGACAAACCAACAATGAGTTTTATATTAGTTTACATCCTTGAGGAACCACGCTACACGTTTATAGTGCGTCTATGCCCTAATTAATCATATTTTCTTGGAGGAGCATCTGGTGGGCCCTTGTCATTACTCCTGTTTGTTTTGGAATTGGTTTTGGTCGCTGACATGTTTTTGGTTTGGACTTTCTCTTTCCAAAGTCGACGTGTATTGGGACAATAACATTTAACCGACTTTTCTCCTCTTATAAAATAGACACAGCGACATATAGGCTCTTTTGAGAATAATTTCGATATTTCTTGATAGCGCGATTCGTGTGTATTGAAGTTTTTGGAGTTTTGAGTTGTGAGTATATATTTTTTTTTCCACAATTTTGTACTTATTTTTTATAATATTATATAGGAGAAACTTCATAAAGACTGTCTAAACTTTTACGTAATTTGAATAATTTTTAATGTTTGATTTTTTTTAATTTGACTCTTCAAACTTTTAATTTGTCTCATTAAGTTCTCTCCCATTACCAAAATACTCCTCATTTTATATTTTTTTATAATTTTTTTTGTTTTAGAAATTTCAAAAAAGTTTAATGATGAAACCAGACAAAAGAGGTAAAATTAAACAAATTCAAAGTTTGAGAAATCAAAGTGAAAAAAATTAAATATTAAAAAAATTATTTAAATCATGTAAAAATACAAAAAGTTTTGGTAAAATTTTCCTATTATATAATATTCTAGAAGTTGTATAGACATCTATGTAGTGAAGGACGAAAGGAAGCTGGAGGGAGTGGTGAACCTCAATATCTCAAAAATTTGTCAAAAGTAATGATAAAAGTCACCCTTCATATTTATCTTGTGTTAACTATTCAAAAGTGATATGGCTTTTAAAATTACAATTAGATAAAAAATTAATAATGTTTCAATCATAAATTTAATGGTGATTTTAAAAGTCACATCACTCACTTTTGATTGACAAAATAAATATAGAGAATGATATATATAATTACTCATATGTTAATAACTGTTAAAAGAATTTAATACAATTTTACCCTCAAATTAAATTCCTAATTTTGTCCTTCTACTACGAAATCATTGAAAGAGAAGCTTCTCTTGTATGTACCGGTCGAAATAGGACTACGGTCGATCCATATCGGAAGGACGGCCGAGGGTAACAAATTCACATTATTCGAGATGCCCATAAAAAGGGAAGAAGTTTGACAACATTCTATAATGCGTAAAGCACGTGCATAACCGCCAATTTGGCAAAAAGCAGGAAAAGAACAAAATCTAAAACCTATCACATTAAATAAATAAATAAAAGCCTCGATTACCATACCAATTATCACACAAGCCACCGCCTTCAACTTCATCTTCTCCCTTCTCTCGCGCACGCCTTAAATGAAATTAGGGCTTTTCGGTTGTCAACTCGGAGTTGTCGTGCCCCACAACACCCGATTCTCGGTAAACAAATTCCTCTCTATGATTTCTACAAAATCCGTGATTGTTTCTCTCGGTTTTGTATCAAGAAATCTATATTTGTTTTCTCGGAAAAATATCGAAATCTTATAGAGTCCAATTATATTGAAAGTGATCTATGAGTTTTTTATTTTTTTGTTTTTTCGATTCCTTTTTGTTTGGTTTTGTGATTTTGTTTGCCTTATAGTTGCAGGAGTATAGAGCGTACCGAGAACGGAAAAAGAAGCATCGGCTACTGAAACCCGACGCCACAATCCACCACAACCATCAGGTGCTTCTCTTTTTAATTAATCAAAATTAATCTCTGTTTTTTTTTTTTTGAAGATTTTGAACCTATTGTCCTTATAAATGAGTTTTGTAAGAGAATATTGGATCTTGCTTTTTATTGATTTTGAAATAAATACCACGAAAGTGTGTGATCGACAATTAGGAATTGATTTAATTTATTAATTAGCTATAGTTCAGAAGCTCTTAAATGTAGTAGTAAGATTCCTAATGCTTTTTATTTTTATTTTTTGTTTGAAAATGTGCTCTGAGGTGAGATAAAGGTCAAAATAGTTTTTGAGTTTTTGTGTTTTAGGTGGTTTGTTAATTCAAAACAGAAAACAAAAGTGAGAAGGAGAATGGTTTAACAAAAGGTTCTGCAATTTTATCGGCTGTTTAGTAGAGATTGAAAGTCATGGCCTGAGTTAAAAGTTACGCTGAAAAATATTTGATTATCATTTCTGTGGCCGCCTTGGCAATTTAATATTTTTAACAACTGAAATTATTGATTTTATTTTTAATAGAATCTTTGTTCTGTATTCAATATGTTATAATTTACTTCTGATGTCTGATATTTTTTTAATTATTATTATTATTATTTTTATACAGTGTCACGCTTTGCTAGATCGTTTCTATTTTTCTTCCATCAACTAAGTGGCACAACTCAATGGAGGACTGGGGTAATTTCTTCTGCTCTAAATTCTTATCATGCATGGCATGTGCTATTGTAACTCATAGCTATTGGAAGCTTTCTAAATCTTGGGATTGGACAACTAACTTTTCAATTCATGAGAATTGTGACCAATTAGTGGTTCTGTTTTACTAATTACTAGGATTAGTCTCGTTGTCAACATCATGCTCATTTTCTTTTCTTTATGATGTGGTATGGTACGAGCAGTTTGCCATTTTTCCATTGATTCCATGGTGTCAATGGTTGTTAATGTCTTAGTGGTTCTTTTAATTCAATTTATCTAAATATTTTACTTTATTTTTATTTTGACAGTTGTCGAGTTATTATTGTTATCAATTTATTATTTATTTTTGTGGTGGTTGTTTCTATTCCTTCTGAATTTTCCCACTATTTGGCTATTGGGATTTGGGAGATAAATGATGGGATACTTGGTTGCTGGACAAGTACGCCCAGGCACAATATATTCCCCCTTGCCCTCCTGGCGCCCCCTTCCCAAAAACATTTTGGGAAATAGAACCTACTAATCCAAGTCCAAGGGTCAAGAAACTCAAAGCCACTACTTCACTATTCTTTAATGACTTAGAGTTAGCCCTTCTTAAGTGAAGATTTGTATTTTAATAACTCGTTGATAGATTGGATTATTGCATATGTGCTCATATTTATGATTGAGGATGCTGTGGTAGAACCAAACAGCTTTGCCTACTAGATATAGCTTGTTGAATGCCATAACTCCAATTACCTCTCTATTTGTTTAGAGGTTTTCTTGATCTAGAATGAGGAGCCAGTACTCTAGACCGTGATACGTGACTCGGTGGTTGAGGTTTTGTGGATATGTTGATTTTGAATCTGTATCTTTTGATCTTTATATGTTTGGGAAATGAACCTATTCTGAGGCTTGCTATTCTTCTAGCTATGGTTATGGGGTGTGGGTGTGTTTACTGGTACGTGGGTGATGGGTGTGCATGTATGGGCATTTTTCTGCATATGTCTGTGTGGTTTTTTTTCTATAAATGTAGGTCACCTTAATTGGGAAAAGAGGAAGAAATGGATTCCAAAACCGCTAGGAAGGTCCATGGGAGCATAACCAACAAAAATTCTGTTTTTGTAACTATAGTTGTAGCAGAAACAAGTTTTAGTTCAATTCGAAGGGATGTGATGCCCTTTGAATTCTCTATGGACTAAGTATCTTCTCACCACCTTCAGGTTGTGCTTGCAAAATGGCTGAAGAATAAGTTTTCTTGTGATCGCAATTTTGTGTATTTTTCGTCATATCTCTTAGGTCTAGATGGGACATATTGTCTCTGCTTCCTTTCAACTTAATATGTCATAACATGTGAGGATGTCTTGTCTTACTGATATGTTAGTCAATATTAGCTTTTGTTAATTGATCGTTCATAGTGTCTGCATTTTTATGGAAGGGAATTAAATAAGTTGCATGCTCTAACTGATTAGTTTGATTTTCTAGAACCTGAAGGGACTTTGTATATTAAGTCAAGTTTGTATCTAATTTATTTCCTTTATAATTTGGTCATGAAGTTTATTGTTTGTTTTTCTGTTGGAGTCTACTATTTAGTTTTACAAAGGCTTATGTTTTCATTTCAGAGGATGAGCAAATTCCACATCTCCTTACGATTACGAAGGAGCAACCTAAAAATAAATGGGATGATGAAGATGTGGATGACAATAATGTGAAGGAATCATGGGAGGATGAAGATGAACCTACACTGGTATGATTTATGATTTAACTATGATCCCATAGCATTTTTCTTCTTACACATGAATTGGAATAAAAGGACTGAGTATTGGTTGATTGTTTGATTGATTATATTCGTTGAATGATTTGTTAGCTAGATATTGAGGGAATGTTGAATTTGTGTTATTTGCATAATGAATTGAACAGTTTGCAGAACTATGGGGATTTTATCATCTGTAGAACAGATCTAATCATTTTTTAACGATTCTATTTGATCAGCTTATTGAAAAAATACAATTCATTTCTTGAAAATTGTTTTGCGATTCTGGATTTTGGCATTTGGAGTAGCATGCAGTTCATAATTGGAAATGGATACTTAATTTTGGGTGATGCTTGTATATTTCCATCATAGGGTGTGTGGACTTGGTTCATGAAGGGATAGATTGTATGCATTGTCTTGTTCTGAGGGTTCAAGTCTATAGTTTCTATGGGCCATTCTCTCTGCTGATGGATATGCTATTTATATAAGATAGTTCAGAGATAAACTAAAACATTTGAAATTGTAACATTTTTTTTTTTTGATAAATAAATACTATAATGTATGAAGTCTATACTATAATCTCCCCAGAAATTGCCAATGTTTTGTTTGGAACATAAATCTTTGCAGCAAGGGACTTTGAGTATCACTGACAGTGTTTGTCTTATATGCCCCGTGTGTACTAGGCTGCTTTTTTTTTTGATAAATATTTTACTTGTTAAAGAAAAAGAAAGTGTAGAAGGCAAAGGCCTTTGTGTCAAAGGACACTTCTACTCCTCACAAGGATTCGTTGTACAATTTTTTTATTTTATATTTTTTGAAAAAAAAAAAAAGGATGGGGGTGGTTGGTAAGGTAATCAGTTGATGTCCCATGAATTAGATTAAAAAAAAAAAAGAGAAAAAAAGAAAGTGAGGAAGGCCTTTGTGTACTAGGCTGCTCATTTTTTAATAGATATTTTACTCATGAAAGAAAAAGAAAGTGTAGAAGGCAATTGCCTTTGTTTCAAAGGGCACTTCCGCTCCCCATAAAGATGGGGGTGGTATGAATTACAGGAAAGAGAGAGAGAGAGAGAGAGAGAAAGAAAGTGTACTAAATTATGACTATTTGTGTGAATGTAATAACACGAGTTTCTGATTTAATATGGTCCTTTCGTTTACAGAAAAAGGCAAAATTAGAGTTTAGTTCAAATTAAATTCGAGTAGTGCAGGCCTCTCCCTTTTTGCTAATAAATCATGTGGGATTTTGATGGCTTTTCCTTTCACTGCTGATATTTCATTCTCTGGAGATGGATTTGAATCTGATTGTCTTCTGAATTGAAAGAAGCTTCCATACCACACTCACACACACACACATATATGTGTATATATATATATATATATATATTCATCTTTTTCTTCTCCATTTGATAGGCTAATAACAGCAAGAATGTTTCCTACCTGTTTATTTTATTCTCACATTTTAAACTAAAACTAGGGCAGACTGCCTGATCAGTGAATGGGTACCTAGTTGTAAAAAAATTTTCAGCTCTGGAAATTTCCAAAGGTTTGTCTTTTGCTGTCAACTTGTTGGATGTGGATATTGTACTGGAAGGTGGATTAGAGTTGCTATTATGCAGTGTTGTTGTTAGAGTACTGTAACATGGTGTGATGTCAATCCCTCATTATTGTGGTGGTTTGCTTGTTCATGTTGATGCAATATATGCTGTTGCTATATGTGATGGGATCAGGTGCCTGAAGCAAAACCTCCAGCTGAAAAGGCCCCAAAGAAACCTGCAGTGAAAGCTACCGAAAAGAAAGTGAAAACTGTTAAAGTAGTAAAGGAAGAGGCAGTAGATCCTGTAGCTGAGAAACTTCGCCAGCAAAGGTAAAGATTTGAATACTTCATTTTGCTAGTAATGGATGCTTTTTTTTTTTCTTTGGTAGTAAATTAGTTTTTGGGTATGGCTATTGCTCATCTGATGATCACTATCAATAAATGATACATGAAAAGACATTTAAATTTTTTTGGCAGCAATACACTATTTTTTTTACACGTTTTGAGCAGCATAATGTGTTAAAGTTGCATCTCTTTTTTGTATCTGTATTGATATGAACTTGTCAGCGATATGAGTATATTGCACTGTTCTGGATTAGGTTTGATTTTACGTCGATCTGGTTCTGAGGAGCTCGGGCTTAATTCAGATTGTAACTGGTGATGCAAGTTAGTTTCTCTCAGTATGCTGCTAGTCTTATAAGCTACCAGATTTGAACTTATCTCCTGTGCATAATAAAATTGATAATATCCAGATTTCAATTGAACTGAAAGTGTGTCAATTGAGGGTTAATTAAGTTTCAAGCCAAGTTTACAATTAAAGCACATCAGTGTCCTCAAACTGATCCTTCTCATGGTATTTATTGTGAATATTTGGTATACTCCTGTTGTCCTCTGTTCAAGTGAGAAACTTCAGCCCAATTCTTGGTTACTATTCTTGGGGAATCTATGGACTGTGGGTTGGTTTGTGCAAACTCTACCTCGATAGCTGTTGAGCACCTCCGCAGGAATTTTTGGGTTATGTGGGGATGGGTCATATCATCTAGTGGTTGTTTTGATCGAGGCTTATTTGTGTTCAACCTTTTCTCTATGATGAAATCTTATATTGTTGGAGGTGTTACCTGGTGAACATTGAGGCCTACATGGTCTGTTTTCTTTTTAGTCAAACAAGCATTGAAATTCTTTTAATCTTTGTTTTACATCCCCTTTGGCTGTCCATTTTTCAAATAAAATCTTTGCAGCGTAGTTTTGGGAACAGTTGATGTCAAAAGGTTTAACATCTTGAATTCAATGGACTCCTTAACTTTTTGATCAACCACATTATTTTTGGAACCCCTTGATGTAGCCTGGGTGAAAAGCCAATGTCTAGTCTAGAGGTGAAATGTTGCAGATTTGGATTAGGCTCAAATTTTATCAACTGTAGGCTCAAAACTTAAACTCTAAAGATGATATAGAAGGGGAAAGAAATATATCAAAATCTGACGTATTATCTCTGATAAGAAACTTCAATTACCTTTCAATCATATAAATTGATGTTTATTAGAATTTTTTCTCCAAGGTTACTTGGTATTTACGTGGAAAGACTCTTTATGATCTTGTTCCTGCTTAATACCCATAATTAAAACCTGAAACCTAGTATAGGTACCATGTCCATGCCTGCTTTAGTCTGGAAGCTCGTAAAAACATAATAATATACAATGTTTTTATGAACTTGTTCCCGGTATGGTTAGAGGGCATTTACTGCAACTATATTCTCCATTGCAGGCTGGTGGAAGAAGCAGATTATAAATCCACTCAAGAACTGTTTAGTAAAAGAGATGACGACAAGACCCTTGATAATTTTATTCCCAAATCAGAAAGTGACTTCTTGGAATATGCAGAGCTCATTTCACAGAAGCTGCGTACACATGAGGTGTGTGAAATAGTCTTCCTCTGTTTTGACCAAAAGTCGAAGAGAATTCCAATTTTGATAAAATATGTGTGCTTCCTTGATGCAGAAAAGTTACCATTATATTGGTTTACTCAAAGCTGTAATGAGACTATCAATGACTACTTTGAAAGCAGCAGATGCAAAAGATGTTGCATCTTCTGTCAATGCAATTGCAAATGAAAAGCTGAAAGCAGAGAAGGAAGCAAATGCCGGCAAAAAGAAGACAGGTAATTTTTTCAAAAAAAATTTATTGTACTTGAACTACTGCTGGACACTTGAGAGCATCAGACATGGACTCGTACAAATAAATGAGTTAATCCTTTTGTTATGTTTGGACGTTCACTTTTATGCATCTTCTGTCAACCCTTTCTTGCAGGCCCTAAGAAAAGGCAGATCCTTGTGGACAAGCCAGATGATGATTTAGCTGCTGGTGGCTATGATGCTCTTGATGACTATGAATTCATGTGATTGTTTCAGTTCGTTCCACCCAAAGAAATGGGATATTGATGCGATCGCTATTGCTGTATTTTATCAGACAGAATCATTGTTGACGTGTGTGGTAAATTATACCTAGTTGAACCCTTTTCTGAGTTTGATAGTTGCTTTATTGGGTAAAATTTGTAATTTTTGAATCATATTGTTCTTTTCAATTCTTTTTCTATGCTATTATTCTTAAGCTATTGTGATGGTGGTAACAAAAGAACCCAAAGTGACGGGGATTGGACTATCTATATACGTATCACAGAAAGGGGAATCAAAATGTGGAAATATCGCAACCCACTCTTACAAATTTTTTGACGTTTTTTTCAAGCCTTTTGCAGTATCAAAAAGCGAGAGAAATCATAATCCACGACTACGGCTTTCACCTTTGTAAATTGACCATTAGCTGCCACCGACAGCAAAATTGAGTAGCATAGTTATATTTTTTTATTACACTTCCATAAATAGTTGTCAATAGGTAACTAAATTTGTAAATTGACCATCAGCTGCCACCGACAGCGAAATTGAGTAGCATAGGTATATTATTTTAGTACACTTCCATAAATTGTTGTAAATAGGTAACTAAAGTGTATTAATTAATATCTTATCTTAAGAATATATTTGTTTAATAGCTTACTTTTCTTTCGAGTTAAATAAGAAGAGAAAGTACATACTTATTTTTATTATATCATTATATTCGAAATCATTAACTTTTTAATTAATATACTTATTTGAAAAGAAAATTCTTTTTGTTCATTTGTAAGGAAATTGTCCCAAAAGTGCTTGTCCATGTGACAAATAAGGGCATAAATTTTAGAGAAAATGTAAAGAGTAATATTTCATATCTAACTTCATTGTTCAACTTTGTTTAATATAACAAGTAAAAAAAATAAAGAAATGGAGTTGTTTAATGTGACAACTCCATTTACTTGTCACATTGGACAAGTTGAACAAAGTTGGACATAAAACATTACTTAAATGCAAAATCATTTCACGTAGTTTTACTAATTTGTAATAAGTTTCTTGTGGTTTTTTTTTTTTGTTTTTTTTTGCAATTAACCTTTTTTTTTGAAAAAAAAAAAAAAGATTTTTGAGAAGCTCATTTGGTATGCAAAAATAACAAATTAGTTCCTACTATCAATTTCCGTCAAAAAATTGACGGATTCTGTTAATGTGCTACATCAGATCTAATAAAATTATGACACTTGTCACCCATAATTAAAAAATATAAATATAATAAAACAAAAAAAAAAAAAAGCAAAAGGAAGGTGGTGGCGGCCTATGAGTCACCTATGAATAGCACGGGTTGTAATTTTATTGGACGAAATTTGATAATGAGAACTAATTTGTTATTTTTTGCATACCATATGGAGCTTTAAGAACATTTTAAGATCATATGTAACTTATTGCAAATGAGTAAAACCACACGAATTGATTTTACATATTTTCCTAAATTCTTAAAATTTAACAATTAAAAATCTGAATTTTGGGCAGTGTTTGTTAAAACCTTTAGGGTTTTTTTTTTTTTTTTTTTGAATAGTAATAGAAGTAAATAATGTAATATAGGCTATGTTTGTTAACCTCTTTCCCCTTCTCTCTCTTCTCCCTCAAAATCAACACCATTTTTAATATTCCATCAATCATTTTAACAATTTTTTTTACTTTTTATGTCACATCACTCATTTTTTTATTACTATTCAAATAAAGAGCTCATTAAAAACAAAATTTTTTCACTTTTTCATACAAAAAATTTATTACTATTCAAACTATGGAAATATCACAACCCACTCATTCAAATTTTTTGGGCTGTGTTTGGCAAGAAGTTTGGACTGGGTTTTGTTAAACCAAAAAAAAATTCCCACTTTTTATATTACATCATAAACTTTTTAACAATTTTTTTTTTTTCATTTTTTATATCATATCAAACATTTTTTATTACTTATCAAATAAAATACTCACTAAAAACAAAAAAAAAAAATTTCCATACAAAAAATTTATACAATTCTTTCTACTTTATATCATATAAAAATTCAAAAACCCTCAAACTCCAACCCAAACCCTTTGTCAAACACGCCATTGATGTTTTTGTTGAACCTTTTACAATATCAAAAAGCGGGAGAAATCAAAATCAACAACTTCTACTTTCACCTTTGTAAATTGACCATCAACTATTCAATTGCCACCGACAGCGAAATTGAGTAGCATAGTTATATTATTTTATTACACTTCCCTAAACAATTGTCTATGAGTGTAAAAAGGGGCGGTTATTAACTACTTATAACTGAATAATCGAAAAATCGAAAATAATTGTAATCGGATAACTAGCTAGGCCAGTTGCAGTTATCAGTTATTGGTTTTGAAAAACCGATTAATAACCGGGTAACCAGTTATATATATATAATTACTTCCCTTAACATATTATAAGCCACTTGAATATGTTAAGTTGGTACGAAGATTGTTAATATGATTTTTGTACTATATTAACAACCATTTTAATATAGAACAATATCCACTTGCCATGGAATAGTTTATATTATAGACACTATTAAACCACCCTGGAATAGTTTATTTTAGGGAAAATTTTACTTAACCTTCATGAAGTTTCACGACTTTTACAATCACTCTCCAAACTTCAAAACTTATCAATTTAGTGTATTTAAGTTTTAATTTTTTTCAATTTCCTCCATCCGTTAAGATTTTTTGTTAAATCTTAACTGAAGCGTATTAAATTATTTAACTACCCTTAATATTTTTCAATTTTTTATTTTTTTAAAAAAGCGACCCACACTGGTCACCAGACCCATGGCGGGGTCTGGTGGTAATCTCGCCAAGGGTCTGATGGTGACCCTGTCGTGGGTCTGGTGGCCCACGGCTAGGTCACGGCGTGACCTAGCGGGGGTCACGACGTGACCCAACGTGGGGTCATGGCGTGACCTAGCGGCGGGTCATGGCGTGACCCAGCGTGGGGTCACGGTGTGACCCAACGCGGGTCACGGCGTGACCCAGCGGCGGGTCATGGCGTGACCCAACGCGGGTCACGACGTGACCCAACAATGGTCATGTCGTGACACCACGTTGGGTCATGTCGTGACCCAGCATGGGTCACAAGCTTGACTCAAACAATTTTTTTTTTAATAATTTTTTATTTAGAAATAAGGGTAAATTTGTTATTTTTGTAAAAAGTTAGGGGCATAAAACTCATTTTACTCCTTTGACCGTCTGACTTAATAGAATTGGCTAACGGATGGATATTAAAAAAAAATTAAAACTTGGATACACTAAATTGAGAGGTTTTAAATTTGGAGGGGTGATTGCAAAAGTCGTAGAAACTTCAGGGGAATAAGTGAAGTTTCTCCTTTATTTTAATATGACATGATCATATTAACCATCATTTTCAAATAAATGAATAGTTTTAGCATTTGTGGGCTATTTTAAACTACTTGAATAAATTATGATGCTCGGGGGATCTATGATATGTACACATAATTGCAATCACTCTGAGACACTAAGAGATTTGTAATAGTGTTATTTTTATGTATTGTGCTAAAAGATTTGTGCTGATTTGAGACTATAGTGACGATGCAGGGCAGTGTACTAAGGGATTTATGAAGAATAGTAGAATTAAAGTTTGGCCTTTTTTTTTTTTTTATCTTCTATTAATTTTATGTATTATTTTTATGTCATATATAATATTTTATTTTATAGAACTATAAAATAACTTTAAAAATAATCAAAAAGTGAGTATAAAATAGTTCAAAAAAATGTCCAAAAAATTAAAAAAATGGTCTAAAAAATTCATTATATCAAAACTGATTATCGGTTATTAGCAACTACAATCAACCTACCAGTTATAACTATTAAACATAGAACAACCAAAAACTCCAATTACAATTACAATTGTTTCTTAATAATCGCAATCGTAACTAATTATAAACTCTTACATTTGCCAATACGTAACTATAGGGGAATCAAAAGATGGAAATATCACAACCCACTCATTCAAATGTTATGATGTTTTTGTCGAGCCTTTTGCAGTGTCAAAAAGCGAGAGAAATCAAAATCAACGACTTCTACTTCACCTTTGTGAATTGACCATCAACTATTCAACTGCCACCGGCAGCGAAATTGAGTAGCATAATTATATTATTTTATTACACTTCCATAAATAGTTGTCAATAGGTAACTAAAGTGTATTAATATCTTTTCTTAAGGATATATTTGTTTAATCGCTTTACTTTTCTTTTGAGTTAAATAAGAAGAGAAAGGACATACTTATTTTTATTATATAATTATATTCGAAATCAATAAACTTTTTAATTAATTTACTTATTTGAAAAGAAAATTCTTTTTGTTAATTTATAACTATTATAAGGAAGTTGTCCCAAAAGTCTTGTCCATGTGATAGATAAGGGCATAAATTTCAGGGAAAATATTAAATCACTCCACGTGGTTTTATTGATTTGTAATAATTTCTTGTAGTTTTACCCTTTCTTTTTTTAAATATTTTTTTTTTTGAAAAGTTTATATACCCCCTCAAACTATTATTTAATTGACAATATCTCTTTAAACTTTCAATTGCGATAATTGTCTTTCAAACTATTAAATAATGTTCAATATTTTCATAAAGACAAAAATACCCTTAATAAAATAGAATAAAAAATTCTAAAAAAAAAAAACTAAAACTATAAATAACAAAAACAAAAAAAATTATTATTATTATTTATTTTTTTAAAAAAACACTACAATACATAAAGCTAGAAAAAACTAAAGCTAAAAATAAAAAATAAAAACAAAAACAAAATCAAAATTAGAATTTTTTTTTTTTAAAACACTACAAACCAATTGGACAAATTCAAGAATAATATATACTATATATTAATTTTCGTTTAAAAATTTTTTTTAAAAATAAAATAAAAATTATTAATTATTATTATCTTTCAAATTCATAAGGGTTAGAAAATACTAAAAAAAAAAAAAAAAACTACAATTTATTATATATATATCACTCAACCCAATTGGTCAAATTCAAAATTTTAAAAAATTATAAAGATTTCATTTAAAAAATTATTTTTAAAAATAAATTAAAAAATGTATTTGGTCTTATTAAAAATATTTATGATTATTTTTGTCTTTTGGCTGGCTTTAGGGGACATTGTCAATTGTTTCATAGTTTGGAAAGAGGACATTGTCACAATTGAAAGTTTTGAAGGACATTGTTAATTGAGTAGTAATTTGAGAGGGTATGTAGGCTTTTTTTTTTTTTTTTTTTTAAAAAAATGTTTTGAGAGTTTCTTGTGATATGCAAAAATAACAAATTAGTTCCTACTATCAATTTCCGTAAAAAAATTGGCGGATTCTATTAGTGTGCTACATCAAACTTGTCACCCATAATTAAAATATAAATTTAAAAATTGAAACTAAAAAGAAAAAAAGAAAGGCGGTGGTGGCGGCGGTCATTGCATCTTCTAGCAGCCCATATTAATTTTTTTAATATATTTATAGTTTATAAAATTTATAAATTATATTATATATATTATTATGAGAAGCACGTGTTGAAATTTTATTAAATCTAACGTGGCACATTAACGAAATTTATTAAGTTTTTTAACAAAATTTGATAGTAAAAATTAATTTGTTATTTTTGCATACCACATAAAGCTCTAAAAACATTTTAAAATCACATCTAACTTATTACAAACGAGTAAAACTACATGAATTGATTTTACATATTTTTCTAAATTTTAAAATATAACAATTAAAAATCTGAATTTTGATATTGTGACAAATTTATTCTGTCTTATCTTCCATTTGGTTGTCAACGGAACACTCAAGATAGCTCCACGTGATGAGCGGTGGGAGGTGTAGCAGAAATAAAATATTGACATCAGACGTGACGGGCCACTCACACTGAACACACGGCCAAGATCAATCCACACAACCCCCCACTCCCACGTATCACAATCATGGCGCCCTTCTCTCTCTCTCAAATTAAAGTCTTCCAACTAATGAAATCCCGGTGAAAAAAACAAAAAAAAAAAAAGATTAAAAAGGCAAAAATCCTTTAACTTCAAAGCATTCCTCACTCTCGTCCCTCAAGTTTCAAGAAACAGTCAGCACTGTAAGCACTCGCAAATGGCGGAACCAAACGAGACGGAGAAGCCCAACGGTGGTGGCGGGGTCTACGTGGAGGTGAATGAGGGCGACGAGACTGAGAGGCTGTACGGTGATAATAGGAAGAAAGGGACCCACAGGCGGCGAGAGAAGGAGGAGACCTTGTACGGCGTTTTCCGCCGTCTGATTACTGAGATTTTCTTTCCTGATGGGGAGCGAGGACGTGCTTCGCTGCTGCAACGGATCAAGGCCTCTGTGGCCGATAACGGCCCTCTCCTTCGCGAAGCTTCTGGAAACACGGGGCGGAAGGTTCTTTTATGGACTCGGAGGGGCAGTCCTATGCGTGCCCTCCTCGTCATTTCCGTGAGTCTCTCTGTCTTACTTGTGCCTCATTTTCTGTTAATGGTAACAATGTGTAGATCAATTTTTGACACTCATTTTCCTTTTCCTTTTCTTTTTCTTTTTTGAGGGTTTAGATTTGTTGTGGGTTTTGGTTATTTGATTTAATCTTTGAATTGGGCTCTAATTGAAATCGCGACTTGCGTGCTTTTTTTTTTGGTGTAAGCAAGTGTGGCATGCGTTTAGAAATATGGTGTCGATGGAATTTTTGTTTGGATTTTGTTTATTGGACGTGAAGTTTTCGTTTAATGCAAGTTTTTAGTGATCCAATTACTGGCTCAAAGTGCTTCATCTTTAATTCATAATAGTGTAGCAACCACAGTGAAAATTGGCGCAGGGTTTAGTCAAATTAATATTATCCGCTAGTGGATCTTATTGTGAAAATTCTAAACTTTTCGAACGCCTTTTTTCCTTAGATCCCCAACTGGTTCCATTAGTTTCCTTCTTTCTCCATCCTTCAACATCCCGCGATATTATGAGATCATATAGCTACTCGAAGTTTTAACGTTTCCAGAAGTGACACAACTTGTGATCATTTGCTTTGTTTTTCTTTTGGCTTCCAGTTTTCCAGCATGATTTAGAAATTAGGAATCCCTTGTTCTTTCTTGGTGTTTGAACATCCGGGTAAAAGTTTGAACTTTCGATTAAAATTTTCCGTCCTTTGTTTATGATGGTTGTATAACCAGTTTTATCTCTTTTCTAGTTTTTTTTTTTTTGGAATTCATTTGGGAACACTTATTTGCTGACTTGATATTTAGATATTTACTAAAAAAATTAATGATGGTTGTATTAACAGTATCATCTATTTTTTTTTGCCACTCTTGTTGTTTTTGCAGTTGCTCATGCATTTTGCTCTCTAGTGGTTTATTCTCTCTTAGTGATGATTGTAGCAAGAATACTTGCATTTTTATTATGAACTCAAAAGATGAGACCTACCATCTTCTAGATCTTCTTATGTTGATATTTCTCCAGTTGATACACCTGTAAGGATATTTTGATCTGGTATTGGGACTGTGTCGTCTGGTTGTTATTTTACTTGATTGCATAAGTTAAGATGTTGAGAGGGGATAGCTTCAATGAAAATATAATTATGGAGCCATGGGGACGTGGAGCATCATGATGACCAGCGATTTGGTAACCTAGTACAGGAATTATGCAGGTGAGGAAGGACGTTATGATTGAAAATATATCTTGGAGGTTATGGCTCTAGATCAAGCGGAATGGCAAAAAGTCTCTATATGGCTGAGTATAAAAGACAGAATGAAAATGCTGTGGAGTTGAATTGTTTTTAAAGTTTGAGGATTGAATGTTCATGTTTCGTTTCTTATAAATTATCTGTTGTTCCAAAAGTTTAAGTTGATAGGACATGATGAATTTAGTCATTCAATTAATATTTTAACATTCTGTTTCACGTGTGAACTCTTCATGTAATCAGTGAGGCATAATACGTGAAATATTAACTAAATTGAGGGGTAAATTGTAGAGTCAAGTTCGCACCATGACCTTTACTCTAATATCATGATAAATTACTAGTTGTTTCAAAAGTTTACGTCGATAGAAAATGATGAATTTAATAATTAAATTAATGTTTTATCAATATGACTTGATTTTCTTGCTACTTATGGCATCGTACAAATAGATATTCCATATTTCTTCTCAAAAAGTTTAGATCATTAAAAGGAACATGAACTTGTATGTCTTGTATATGTGCGTGGGTATATATATATATATGTTTTTAGAGCTCTTCTGAATTTCTCTTGATTTACTTTCCAAATCTACTGCAGGTTGGGACAATCGGTTTTCTAGGGTTGACAGGATTGCTTGTCTTTATGCTTTTCTTTGTGGCTGCAACCTTCAATGCCCTTGTCATATCTCTTCTAGTGTCTCTGGCAGTGGCAGGTGGCTTCTTGGCTCTTTTCTTCACATGTGTAACGTTTATATACATTGGAGCATTGTCAGTAGCTGCATTTGTTATTTCCAGCGCTACAATATCAGCAATCATAGCTGCACTGATAGCTACAGGTAGAGCTGATTCTTTCTTACTATTGTTTTTGGCCCAAATTATACTTATTTACTTCTCATTATCAAGTCCCACATGGTTAATGGTTTATCAATTCTCGAACCTAACTTATAATTTCCCACTTTTGTACTTCAGTGTTAGCCTGAAGTGATTGCTGATCTTGTAATGGTAGTTTAGCTTGAAATTTCTTAAACAAAAAGGAGTAACTCATTAAACTTCCCAATCAGTACCATATCAAGTTTACAGAGATAATAGATATAATAAAAAATGATTGGACATCACCCATAAACGGATGTTAAAGCCTTTAGGGGATCTTTCGTTTTGTTCTATGAAGATGACTGACAATGTGTAAGGGTTTCCCGGGCAGGGGTCCGTTTTCTTGTCAAATGATTTGGTGCCGTCAGGGCATGTACCAGCCTCTGATATCAGTTATTCTGGGCAAATAATTATCTAAATATTCTTGTATCAGGATATACTTTTTCGTTGCTTTCTGAGTTTCTGCAGGCAAGAAACCAGCTGATGTTTCATTGACTGGACCTTCTAGAGAAATCTATGCTCTATGCAACTGGACTTTGCTGCCCCATCCCATTAAACCATGGGCTTTATATCACTTTTCTTTATTATTTGAAGCTTGAATTTTTCATACTGGATTTGCTATTGATAGTTCTATCTTTCTCTTAACTCATCGATCCAAAATTTTATCTAAACCAGGCTGGATTGCATTCTTCTGCACTTTGTGGTTGGCAACAAAGAAATGCTTGGACGTTGCTAAGCACTCTCTGACTATGACTGGTTCAGCATTCTCAGCTTACGCTTCTGGTAGACATGCTCGCCACAGTCAAGTGTTAGACAAGCTTTCGGATTAAAAAGTTACTGCAAATAGAAGTCCATGTATGTAGAAACTCTTACACTTGTTGTACATGGTTATGCTTGCACAATCCTCTTGAGACATGGCTGGTGTGGTTATGTTGTTGCTAGATATTGTTGCCTGTGGTTTGGAAGTACAGATCATATTTGATCCTACTAGCGAAGATTTTGCACTTCATATCTGTTTTTTTATGTTTTTGTATTGTATAATAATTCATAGTTTGCAGTCTGCTTGTCCATATGAAGACTAAGTGGTGGTTTCTCTTATGTAATATGTGTTGATTCTCGTATAAGATCTCTATTTAATCTCTATTAAACTCTCACTTTTTTCCTAAGAAGAAATTCCCTTGCTGCTCATTATGATTTGAATTTATTTTCCTCATACATGTTGGTCTATTGGCTAATCCTGTCGGATTAGCAATTGCTCTCTCTCTCTCTCTATTTAATCGCTATTAAAGTTTCACTTTTTTCTTAAGAAGAAATCCCCTAGCTGCTCATTACGATTTGAATTTATTTTCCTCAAACCTGTTATTCTATTGGCTAATCTCACTTTTTACCTAAGAAGAAATCCCTTCGCTGCTCATTACGATTTGAATTTATTTTTCTCAAACCTGTGGGTATATTTAGGGGTGTTCGTCGGTTAAGTCGGTGTCGAAAATAGCATTTTCGCCTTTCGCCTTTCGCCTTTCGCCAAATCACAATCGGTAAAGTCGGAAATTGTACCGACTTTACCGCATGTGGGCTTGTTTCGCCTACCGACATTACCGACTTTTGTCGGTAATGAT
>FXXK01000124.1:210513-222500 GCA_900184695.1 Betula pendula | reverse complement strand
ACTCTCTCTCTCTCTCTCTCTCTCTCTCTCTCTCTCTATTTAATCGCTATTAAGGTCTCACTTTTTCCCTAAGAAGAAATCCCCTAGCTGCTGATTACGATTTGAATTTATTTTCCTCAAACCTGTTGTTCTATTGGCTAATCTCACTTTTTACCTAAGAAAAAATCCCCTCGCTGCTTATTACGATTTGAATTTATTTTCCTCAAACCTGTGGGTCTATTGGCGAATTCGATCAGATTAGAGTTTGCACTCTTTCTCTCTCTATTTAATCTCTTTAAGAAATCCCATGGCTTCTCATTACGATTTGAATTTATTTTCCTCAAACCTGTAACAGTATTGGCTAATCCAGTCAGATTAGAGTTTGCAGTCTGTTGGCCTGCGTTTTGATTTCACGAAGACTAGTCAAGTTGTAATTGGAGTTCTATAGAATCGCCTATAAAGCTTTAGTCTCACCTAGTAAAAAACTAATGTGAGACTTCAACACATGAATGTCTTTATAATCTTTCTGCTCAATTTGGATAATTCAAATTTTTAATGTGAGACTGGGGTGTAAGAATTTTATCTAACCATAACATGCTAGTTTTTTTTGTTTTGTTTTTGCATCATGCATGATGATGGATTAGGGTCAGTCCAAGTTGGGTTTCTATAATTAGTGGGTTTCTTTGTTTGATGAGAAATGCTACACTTGCAAAATTTTTTACAAAAAGAGTTTTTACAAACTGACGTGGCGCAATATGATTGAAAATGAGATGAATTTAAATTTTAAAAAATTTAATCATATTACGCCATATCAGTTTGTAAGAGTTTTTTTCGTAAAAAATTTTGTAAATCTAGCATTTTCCTTGTTTGATCGCTGATTTTGGCAAAGAAAGGATCGCGCAGCTAAAGACATCTTGGAACTAAAATAGTATACGACGTTACCTGTAAGGCCCTTAAAAGCTTGGATGAAACAGTAGTGAAAGTTAGTAGTCCATGCTCAAAGGGCCTGCTCGTCAGCAAGCAAAAATAAAAAAAAAAAGAAAAAGAAAAAGAAAAAGAAAAAAAGCGAGTCATTTTCAGTGACGGAAGAACATGTTGAGTAGGCCCCCAAGTTCATCTTTTATTAGATTTTAGTTACCTTTCTCAAAAAATAGATATATAGGTTCATCTTCCTTTTCTTTTCTTTTTTTTTTTAATAAATTTATAAGTTTTTCAAAAAGAATTATACTATACGAAATTTTTGTTCACTGCATCTTTATTGCTACTTCTATAATATTTCCACCAATGTTTACTAGATATTAACAAGAGGGCTTATAGTTCTTGATACAAATTCTGAGTATAATTTATCCTTAAAAACCGGTTTAAAACCGACTTGTGACAAGAGAGTGTCCAAAAATTTATATACATATAATTAAAATTTTACTTAAAGCACCTAAAACACTTGAAGAGTCGTAACAATTCTTGTTATAAAACCACAAAGAAATGGAGGTACTATTCCTGTGCTTCAAGATCCTCCTCGAAGCCCAAGAATAATTTCTAGAAGCTTAGAACTCTCAAAAACTCCACTTTCCCCCCCCCCCCTCTTTCCGCATTGAATAGGGAAAAAAAAAAAACCTCTTATTTTTGATCCGGTGGAAATGGGCCTAGCAAAAGTTACTATCTGAGCAAATATGTTAGAGAATAGAGATGCTTCAGTACGGCTGCCTCCACCATTCCATACTTCTAAAGCTTAGACCCCTTTTCTAGGAAGGCACGCATGTTCCCGAGTCACTTATGCTTCTTTTGGAGCTCAATTCCACTGTCCTTCCATAAGAAGGCTCTAAGGATTTGCTCAACTTTTTCTACCACTTTTTTTAAAAGAAGAACAAAAATGGCCAAAAGTAATGGTGGAGTCAAGATTTTGGTTTACATGGGGCAAGATTAAAAAATAGAATTGAAAAATAAATTGATAAAAAATATCAAAGAATATACTAATGAACAAATAAACAATTTACAAAATTTAATCATCGTTTAAAATATATAAATGTAACTTGTAATTTATTTTTTCGCGTTTAATATTAATTTATTCAAATGATTTCTTCATTGCTGATAGTCTTGAACATCCTTCTCGATATACATAACTAAACAATTATTTATTTCACTAATTTTCTATTTTAATCAATTTTTAATAATTTTCATTGTTGAAAAAGCTATTTATACCATAGTTAATTATCACGGACTTGAAGTAAAAAATATGTAATTATGACACATGTACAGTAGACATAACATGCATGCATGGCCTTATACCATGTTGAGTAAAAAGATGTACCATGTTGAATAGATGGAGATGGGTGCTCCACTTTTATCTTTTTGGTTGAATTATGGAGCCTGGAGGTGGAAGCGCAAGCTCTGGTTTAGGCATGGGCGCCGTAGATACATCGTAAAATGATCCAAAATAATGTTAAGCATTTTAGTCCAACCACATTGAATGTGCTCCCTCATCACACATATTCATTTTATCTTCCTCTACGCTCAACCCCACCCACCCTAGTCGCCAATGCCACAATCACCTATATTGCCACAACCACCTTTTCCTTCTTTTGGTATGTCGTGATCTGAAATCCTGACCATGACCATTGCTCTTAAGCGTTTAAATGCTCTAGCAATCGTTCAAAAGCTCATCCTGACTGCCACAAAACAGTCCCTCGTGAATGCCATTGAGTTTAGGACGTTTAAAATGATCATCAAGGCCGTTTCCAAAACGTTCTCGGCGTCATTACAATCTGTGAACTTTGACAAGAAACGTTGGCTAGGAATGCTTGCCACACATCCTCGTCTCCTAGTGATCGACTCCACTTGGATGTTGACAACTGGATGAATAGACCGTCGAACAGATCGTGTAGTCTAAATCCGACATCCCTAAAGTTGTCAACAGCTCAACAACTATGAACTCTAAGAAGGAAATGATGGGGACAGAGAGACGTTTGACGGCGTGTTGGGAACACTAGCCACACGTTCTTGCCGTTGAGTGGACGACTCCACCTAGAAGACGACGAGGCCTAGGTGGTCTCTGGTGACATTTGTGCCTCCTCTATGACTTCAACGATCAACGGTGGGGGTGATTACGGGGAAGAAAGGGTGTAAGTGTTTGTGGGGATTTAGTGTGGTTGGACTAAACTGTGCTCCACCATTTCGGACCCTTAGACTTCATTTAGCTAACGTAGCAAAATCTAATTAAGCCACAAATGAGAGACATATGGAATTAAAGTCCTAAAGTATGTTTTATTCAATTGGTAATCTCTCTCTCCGACTTTCCATCTTTCTGTAGTAGTATGAGTAACAAGAATGTTAAAAGATCTCTTTGATTTCGAACCTCTTTCTTTGTCTCTTGATCAACAAAATAGGAAAATCTAGTAAATTATCTCGGGTGTATCTACCCCTAGATTTGAAGCTACATCGATTTGTTTTAACTGACTAAGTAATGGCCTTTTTCTGATTCTCGGCAATGTTTATTATAATTTTTAGGTTAGAGAAAAGGATAGAAATCATAATTCATCCCTACACATCTTCGTACAATAGATGGGCAAATATCTCATTGAATTTGTGAGATCCAAAAAAAAAAAAAAAAGCTCGAAAGTTGTCAATATTCAGTCAAAAAAAAAAAACAAAAAAGATACATGACTGATGCGTTTCTATAAATTAAGTCGGAAGGATTCCCGCCGGCCGGTTTCATTATCAATATTGGCTTTACATGAATGTGATGGAATTACAAGTAATTAAGCTAACAATAACAGAAATCAGTATTACAGATTACCACACGAGAGATTTGTCCAGTTGATCTTCAAGAAATGCTCTGCCATTAACGTACTTTACGATTACGTACGCGCTTGCATTGAAACGTGAACTGCTGCTTAGCATCGATTCCCGTTCCTCTCACTTTTACTACTATTCGTAAATTTTCATGTTTGCAATTAAGCACATGCATGCATGATAGAGCTTTAGCCACACCACACAATAATCACTAGCTAGTCCCAAAATAGGTTGCACGACGACGTCGTCCAATCAAAAGATTGATCAATCAACTTGGATTGTCTAATTAGTTTTCCTCTTCCTGATCACAAACATGCGCCCTTCTATATATCTATGACTTCTCAATCATGAAGATAATGAACTCATGAAAAACAAGACAAAAAAAAGGGGGAGAGACAGTGATCGAAATAATATTAGTCATGTTCTTTTGCTATGCCAGTCTGGTCTCCCTAATGTGAACTCCAAGCTTGGGTTCTTGCACTCCAAATTAGACCCTAAGTAGCTCTTCGGTTGAGTTGAATCACATTCCTGTAATTTTTTTTTTTTTTGGGAAATTTGATTAATTACTGCCAAGTATATATAATTAGCGAATGTATATATGTGCACGTGTCCTGACGCAAATTTTTATGAATATGCATGGATGGATGTCACATGATGTCTTATAAATTATTTTGATTGATGAGCAGCATAATTGATTCATATTATATGATGGGACTCCATGAAATAAATCTGTACGTCGTACCTGCAAATTGTGCCCTCTTGATCTTTGTTGTGGCTCGAAGGATGCTGGTCTGGGCCCCTCCATGTCTGTGGAGTTAGCTTGTGGCCATGCCTCTCTACTACAGAAATTTTCGAATTGAGTTAGTCCGATTGAAACTATTTCGATGATATGATAGATTTATTTGTCACTATATATTGCATGGTAACAGTCAAGATCGAGATAGACCTAGCTAGCGAATTTATCTCCTAATATATTGGATTTATGTATAACTTGATCTTTGAAGATTAGTTACAACTTTAAATTAATTAATTTCAATGAAACAGATTGATCATGAGCTCAGTTCTAAACATGGAAAACTAAACTCTTCTTAGAATCTCAAAAGAAATAACTGGACTGAGTGAGCTAGGAAACCAATGCGGAAAATATTTACATAAAAACAAGGATCTCATATCCTTAATTAAGCTAGGTGAGCGCATAATTAAGGACTTACCAAAAAAAAAAGAAGAAACAAACAAACAAAGAGCACTAGCTAGGATATTGTGAGCCACGGCACACGTAAATAAATAAAAAAACCCTCAAGAAACAAGAATTTACGTTTTTTTTTTTTTTTCCCATTAATTCATTAGATAATAAGTAGTAACTTTGATCACTTCGACGTATATGTTTTTTTAATCACTTTGATGTATGGATTGCTAACATGATAATAGAAAGAAGCACATTTAATTATTTTTTATTTTATTATTTTATATTTTTTTTTATGTTGTTCAGCTCATATATATAGATCAAATTTAATCCTTTTTTACTTGTCTTCTCTCACCTGACAGTAGTCATGCCTATTCCCTTATCCTACCTAAAGTTTCATTTTGAAGCAATAGCTTTTGCATACGTATATCTGCTGTCTAACTACGTAGTTAATCATGATGGGGTCAGCATATATATATATATATATATCAAACAATGCATATAATTTAAACACACAGAGACACACATATATATGGTTCGGAAATTTATGGCATACTTTTAGCTCAGAACATATCTGATCAGTTCTTCATGAACTTGATATGTCAATGCCCTCTTATTGAAGAAATTAAATAAATCCTTACATAACCTATGGTAATTGTATCAGTTTTTAGGCAGCGGTACTGTATATTTACAAATTGTTGATTTATGTTGATAGCTATCTCCTATCTGGTCTCTTTGTGATATCCCAATAATATAAAATCAAGAAAATTTTAATTTCTTGTGTAGGCCAGCTAGCAGTACTGTAATATGTAGGACTGCGTCCGAACTTAAGATATTGTCTCATAAAATGAGATGAGATGCATGATGCATGAGTGAAAAGGGGAGTTGGCTCAATGCAATAGCAAGGAAGCAATTAATGACTCACTTTACTATACGAAAACACCAGATATATATATATATATATATATGCTAGTAATTTTACATTTTCACTGCCTTTTTCGTTTGATATGAGTAAAGGATACAAGGGTTCTGGTGTCTGTTCTGTCTTACACGAGAATCGATCTAATCAAGGCTTTGTACTCAGTTCTCACAATTGCTCATGAAATCATCATTAGTATCAGATTCCGAAGAATTACTCAGATACTCTGTCATACATAGTTTATCTCCTAACTTTAATATGTATGTAGAATAGTAGCTAGCGTACGTACGTAACACACATTAATGTTGTAATCTTTTAGTATTTTGTTTGTTCCCCTGCTAGAGAAAGAATTCGATCCTTTTCTTCTTTAATTGCATTTCTTTAAATTTCTTATCAGCAATCCCTTTATCTTATGCCAAATTTACAAGAACTATACCTAAAAAGTTTAATTAAGAAAACCTTTATGTAGATGACCGTTTTTTCATTTTCATAAATATCATGTAGGCAGTACTCGAGTATTTGTTTTTGGCAGTAGGAGGACTCAAAACATAGATTGGAAAATTTGTAGGAAGGAAATGGCATCTCAAAACATATATTATATTTTGGAAATTCATATATGTACGTTCATATATGTCATATGTACCTTGAGCTGTCATTCCACATAAAATTAATTGGTGTTAAAGGAGACAAACTCAAATGTTTTATGGATCTTGACATTGCGTCCAACATGCCTGTTGTTAGAGCAATCATAGGGAGCGACATTGTGCCCCAACAATCCCTTCCTCATGATGATGCTCCCTTGTCAGACTATGAGCTATCATTCTACCTAAAATCAATTGGTGTTAAGGGAGACAAACTTAAGTCTTTTATGGACCTCGACATCGTGCTGAATGGGTCTATTTTAATTTAGAGCGATCGCAGGGAGCGACATTGTGTTCCAATAATCCTTTCCTCACGATGAGGCTTCCATGACTTGATCCTATAACATCCTAATTCTAATGATACCACTTGTCAGACCGTGAGATGTCATTCCATCTAAAACCAATTGGTGTTATGGAAGATAAATTCAAGTTTTTTATGAACCTCAACATTGCCCTTAGAGGGCCTATTTTTAGAGCGGGTTGCAGGGAGTGGCATTGTGTCTCAACAATATTGATTTGGATATAACTTATTCTATGCATGATTTTGTGATATATATTTAACAAAGCAAAACTTCCTCGGAGTTTCATTTGGTTAATTAAATAAAGATTCAATTAGTAGCTCCATGTACTTAATTAAATTATTTCTATGAATGTCTATAAAGCCATTTCATTTTTCAAGCCCTAAGTTCTAGTTATGACTAATTACTAGATGCTTATGTTCTTCTTCTAAACAATCACATATATATGAATATGGTTAATTAATTATTGGGTCTTCATATTGTTTGATGTTGAGCGTAATCTACAAAGTTTAATTAGTAAAACCCAATTAGATGCACTATATAATCATTTCCTTCTACATTTTTTAATAAATGTAAATATTACATAAAGTTGTAAGAATCACTTTGTGATCTTCAGTAAATCAGAAATATTAATTTAGTATGTCAAATGACCATAACAATGAAAAGATCGTACATAATTAAAGCACACATGCAGTTAGATATATATGCCTGTTTAAAATCCTTTCCTTGGATACCAAATCAAAAGTTACCAGTAAAAAAAAATCAATAAAACTGTAATTTCTGTATAATTGACTAAAGGAAGTGTATTACAACTTTTCTATCTTGTAGAATCAGATTAAGTTCTCTTCTGAAAGGAATCAACTTCTCAGAAGGTTGAGTATAATTATCTAGCAAAACAAAACCATTCTCATGTGACTAGAGTCTGACTCGAAGCAAGCCACTTTCATGAGTTCTTATAGTACTAGTTATAACCCTCAACTAATTTAGAATAAAAGTTGAATTAGTATACTGATTAGCAGCAATTATTTTAAAATAGTTAAATTAGTTTCTTTTTGTTCAGATTGTTAGGCTGTCAGTTCATTCCTAATAATGATTTGATCGATTGTTATGTTAAAGTATTGATTAAATAATTAAATTTACCTTTTCATATTAACTTAAGCTTTTAAGAAAAGTGGTGATTTAACATGGTATCAGAACAAAAAATCTTGAATTCGAACCTTAACTCATTCATTTACTCAAATTTCAATTAAATATTCCATATAAATCTATCAATAAATCTTAGAATGCCATGCCTTTTCAACAAAAAAAAAAAAACAAGTAACATTGGATATGAGGTCTGAAGTAAAAGAGTTACAAAATAGAAGAAGGTAACCCCTACACAGATTTAGATTTTAAATAGGTAATTAAGCGTTTATTTATGAAGTCCTAGGGGCAAAAGAAGGAATTATCAGTTTTTTCTTACCAGTCTTTTTATGAATTTTTTCACCTTTCCAGTTAAATGATGATGGATAAAAAGAAAAGAACTTGTTAATTAGCATATTTTTGACAGTACTAGATATTCCTTATACCTTATATCATTCCCCAGATGGAATCAGTGACACAGTGAAGTGCAAAGAAGCATCCAATTTTGAATTAATTAACCACTTAATAGCGGTTATAAATGCATGGAAAAAGAAATTTAAACTAAACCTCCCAAGGACTAAACTCCATCCTATAATTCTTCTAGCAGCCATTATATTTCCTGGCCGACAGGTTCCACTAACAAGCAAGTTGGGCTCCTAGGTTTTATACTCAAACAAAACAATGGGGAAAGAGGAAAGAAATCTAATGCAATGAAAAAAGGTGAAGAACATTTAAATGGAAGCTGGTACCTCGAACATATATGATTATATATTTATTAATATATAATATTTAATATAAATAAATATAGAGTTGATGTGAACCTTGAAAAGAGGAAAGCACTGAGTCAGTAGAGTGGTCTTTTTGGTCATATATGCAATATCCTCGTGGAGAGAATAAGAACCAGATTTTAATAGATTACAACAGTCATAACAACAATATTTATAATTAATAACAGTATCTTTATGTCGTTCTAAATATATTTTTTTTTAAAAAAAGTGTTAACCTTGATTGTGTCTGTAACTTTTTTTTGATACCTATCAAAGCTACAAATCTCATATCTCCAGCTTAAATAAAAATCTTCCGAGACAAAAGATAAAAAAAGGGAGAGAGGGACAGACAGAAATAAAGCAAAAGCTGCCTCAAGAACCCTTTTATTCTTCAAAAATGGTGGACGTGGGTTTTCGTTTCTAAGCTAAGTACCATGCAAAAGCAAAAGGAATGCAGTGCCCATCAGTCCTTCATCCTCGATCAGCATTTACAAGTGTACGCGTTTTAGCATTAGGAAATAAATGCGTGTGTATGAGAGAGAGATGATCGCTACCTGGAAGAGTTACTCCAGAGAGTACTGGTGGAAGGATAGTCCATATGATCTTGTTGCACGGGCTGATCAGACGGTCCCCGTTGATCGGTATACGGACGAAGGCTACGGTCATGAGTAGCACTCCCAATAGGGAAGATATCGTCCTCCCCAGATCCGTCCGATTGGCCTTCAAGGAAAACCAAGACTTGATCATGTGAATGCTTAAGTCATGCACGCATATATATTTAATTATATATATATGGTGATGCATGTATGATTAATGCACGCATACCTGCATCAATGTTATGTATGCATGTGGTATATATATTCACGGGCAACCTTGTGTATATATGATTGGATATTTGGATTAGAAGACAGGAAAGGGAGAATTTACCAAATGGGGTGCAGTAAAAACAATGGGAAAAGAAAAGACGTAAGGGGTAAGAAAAAGATAAGGCTGCTAAAAGAATTGCTGAAGGCTAAGCAATACGAATTACCTGAAGAAGCTGCAGGCTTGTCAGTTGTCTTAACAGTCCGATACATCTGCAAAGCCATTCGGAACCATTTGCAACACTTAATCAAGTAAAGATAAACACAGCCCAAAAAGGGAATATATAATGTCAAAAAAAAAAAAAATTCAGATCTCTCTCTGTGATATTCATCGTTAATCACGAAGGTGTTGTTCGTTAAGGTTGTAATGATGTGTGTTATTGAGTAATGATGACTACTTTTGTCTGTCGTCATTCTACTTTTCTGTCTGTCCTGTCTCAGAAGCTACATACTCATACATACACAGCTGATCGCTACTCTTTAATTCACTCATTCATTCATCATTCACACATTCAACGCTTTCATCGGCTACTGTGCCGGTGACAAATATCACCACCGCCCCAGATGAATGGCAGAGAGAAAATCTGATTTTTTTTTTTGTTGGTATTGAGAGAATCTGATATTTAATTTACCTGTAAATGGCTCTTGACATGAGCTAATGTGAGATCCTTTACATCCATAAGCTCAAGAACAGACTTTGGTGTAGCTCCTGAAATATCAGATTAAAATAGAATTAATTAATTAATTAACACACTTACAAAAAAGAAAAAAGAAAAAGCAGATTAAGAAGAAATATTTACTTTCGTGGCCACCAAGAAGCTCAACGGCGTGAACGAATCGAGCATGAAGAGTGCTGGTCCAGCGCATCCTCGGCGCTCTCATGCTCCGCTTTGTAGGGAGCTTGGGCAGAAATCTTGATCTCATCATCCCATGAGAAGCGTCAGATGCTCCAATCCCGTACTGATTATTGTTGTGATGATGATGATGATGATGATGAGGGTGCAATTGGTTGGATTTGAAAGCGTCTGTTGGGAGCCCATTGAACCTTGTTGTGGACATGAGTGACATGGGATCCAAGCCGCCTCCGTAGTACGGCGAAGGTGAATGATGAGAAACAGACGGAGGGCAGGAGGAGGACAAAGAGGGAAAAGAATTAGGAATTTGGTAGAAGCACATCTTGGGATCTTTCTCTCTTGCTGTGTGGTCCATGGCCGGCAAGAAGGGAAATGAACGGCTGTGATACACCGGAATCCCCTTGATCGGCCTCAAACCGTCTGATGAAACATCCAGTACCGAAACCCCATGATTTATCTGATTTAAGTGATTGTTAGAGCGGTGGTGGAGAAGATGATAAGGAAGAATATTTTGGGGCGGTTCTTCAGCTCCAATATTACCTCTGCCATTAATCCTCCCAAGAGAGAGCTCAGTATGAGCTTCATTACTGGTACTATTACAAATTGAAGAAGAAGATGAAGAAGTGTTGGGAGGACTAATGTTGAGGGAAAGATCAGGATGAGGGGTTGAAGAGGGTTCAATGAAAATCCCTTCCAAGGGCATCTTCATTAACCAACCGTCTTTACCAAATAGAAACACTTTTCTTTTGCTTAATTCAACTTTATATTAAAGAAACTAAAGAAAAGTATCTATTGACATGTGGGTCGACTGTAATTTTTCTGCTCTTCTTCTTGAAGATATATAGAATGATTTTTTTTCTGCCAAAAATACACGGAAAGCTATCAAAGATAGAACAGCTTGGTATGCTTTTAAGACAAAATAAAAGAAAAAGGAAAAATAAAAATCTGCTATCTAGCTAGCTTCTAAAACAAACAGACATGCTCAGGAGAGGGAAAGATAAAGGGATGGGGAGAGAGAGAGAGAGAGAGGTGTTGTTAAGCAAAGGATATATAGGAAGAAATAATAAAAGAAATCCAGAAAGAAAAAGAGGGAGGGGGGATTTAGGTCCGGTGTTTCTCGAGAGTATATCTACGAAAATGACACTTGAAGAAGAAGAAGAAGAAGAAGAAGACTCTATCTGTCTCTCTCTCTGGTCAAAACCCACCAAAAAATATGATCTCGTTGGATTTCCCTTCCCCGGAGACGACGGGATAAAAAACGTTAGAGAGAGAAAGACACCCTCATGTGTGATTCCTTTTCCCCCACCCTCCTCGCTCTCTTCTCTCTCTCTCACACTGTCTCTCTCATAAATATTGTTTTTTATTTTTTTCTTCTGAAAATACATTGATGGGGTCGCATTTCCCTAAACAAATGGGTAGGCAAGAGGCAAGAGATCGAGAGTAAACGCGCATGACATTTTTTTTTTTAATTTTCATTACAAAATCTTGGAGAAGATATATATTATATAAAAAAAAATATATATATTTATGGAAAGACCCCCATTGACCTGAGTGAGAGTGAGAGTGAGAGA
>FXXK01000124.1:145777-210167 GCA_900184695.1 Betula pendula | reverse complement strand
CCCCCTTACTAATCTTTCAGCATTGAACGACCACCTTGTTTGGTATCCTGGGTTCTTAATATTTATGTCTTCCTCCACATGACCGGCCGTCTCGTTGACTACACCCGGCCTCTTTCTGTGTCAGGGTTTTCAAAACCCTAGGCTAAATCGAAGTCAATCTCTTAATTTATAATTTTTTTTTATATATATATGGGATCCTTAACTCTTCTATTGGGAACTAACCCCTTTCTTTAAATGATGTCACTGGAGATAATTAACAAATTAACTAGCTCTGGGGGATGCAACGGCTATTTTGTGCCCTTCTTTTTTTTTTTGAATTAATCAAACGCTTTGTTAATAACTATGTTAGCTAGTGGTGCTACCCTAGCTCTCCAATGTTACCAAGGAGACACTAAATAATTCAAAGGTTGTCCGGATGGTGCATTAAATGCAAAAACTGGGTAAAGTAAATGCTTATTTGGCCGTTACTTTCTAGTTTCTAGGATAGGATTTACCCAAAGAAAGTGTGTGGGTGAATATTCATTTCATATCCAGAATTAAATTTTACGGATCTTAATATTGTATATGTTGTCACATACGCTATTCAAAACTTTTTGAATAACACTAAGCCATGTATACCGTTAATTAGATGCAATAAAATAAAATATTAACTATAAAATGCTTTGATGAATGCATTGTGGTAAGAAATTAATGGTCTTTGTACGAGTTACATAATCATAGTCAGTAAATTATTCGATTATACCATATAATATAAGTATATATATTTGAAAAAAAAAAAAAAAAACTTTCATTCCTCATTTGAAGCTCAAGTATTTTTTTTTTTTTAAATGCATTTTTTAAATGAATGTATATAATACACATATTAAAGGTTTTTTTTTTTTTTTTTTTTGTTTTTTTTTTTTTTTTGTATTTTACTTGTATCACCTAGCTAGCTCCCCTTTCCCACTCCTCCCACCACCACCATCTGTACAGTCGCCATTATCTGATGATTTCTGATAGGTTTTTGTTGGTTTTGAATATAGAGAATTTCGGTACAACTAAATATTTAGTAAATAAATAATTATTCATGAATTTTTTAAAACATTTTTACTATGGTCTATGGAAATGTTGGTCATGAATCATGATCATATCAACTCAAATTAAGAAAATGAGAAATAAAAAGAAGCAAGCATCGATCAAGAACCTGGACCACGTCCAAAGCCAGTATCACTTCAGATCATTAATCTAGCTAGCTATGATCACATAATTACATATTGGACATGACTATATATATAAATTTATGTGGTCTGAATCTGATCATCATGAAGGCTGTCAAATAAATAGGTTGTTTTAATTGTCATGCAAATGATTCCTGAATGCGATCGACGTATCTGCTAAATTTAGATAAGCTCAACATTAATAAAAATGTCAAGATCAATTAAGGTCCTAATTAATTAACATGTATTTAAAGTCAAACTGGTACCAATTCTTGGTTGATAAAAAGGAAGATCTCGGATTTAATGCATAAGACTAGGATTTGAAGGCAGAAAACTAGAGGTTACATGCCTGCCTTAGGCCTATACATATACCCAGCTGCATGCAGTTGTCTAAACCTGGGCTAATTAATTAATGTGGACCAATTTAGCCGAGGTTGCAGATGGGCCACGAGGGCCTAATTAGACTTCTATAGCATATATACATACAATTCTATATATATTAAATTTCCATATATATTCATCATATATATGATCATATGGTTAATTATCATTATCTGCGCGCGCATGCAGAGGATATATATCCCAGATGCATCTCATTTATTGGTGCTCAGTTTGACAAGAATGTATGGTGGAGAATATGGAAAAAAGGCTGTGTACCATTCTACTTCATCTTTGCTACACCTCTATACCATACAGATGATGCTCATTCCCCAGCAATCAGAACCATCTGATCACCTGGTCCCACTGTAGGATTTTTTTTTTTTAAAAAAATTAATCAGTTTATATATCTTGCAAGAGAGCACAGTGTTATTATTATTATTTTTTTTTCTTCCGACAGCCAGAAGAACAGGACTAGCAGCGTTAATTATGACCAAAAAGTAAAGCTATTAAATGATAATCATCCCACATCAGGCTGGATTTTTTCATTTTTATTTTACTTGGGCTCCACAGATTTGACAGCTGGTGACAAATATGCGTACATGCATGTTGTATATAATTTATTAGAAATAGAAATTGTAAGAATTTTTTTCATTATCCTCCTTGCATATATACTTGGAGTGTCAATCTATTCTTCATCATACTTTTTAATTGGAACAATTAATATCTTGAATTTTGTATATTGTAATGAATCAACCCTTCTAATAAAATTTTCATTTTAATTTTAGTGTCCATGCATTTAGTCCTAATAATTAATCCCTTAAGACTTACATGTGGTTACAAATCAATTCTTCTGGTAAAATTGTACATTAAATCTTAAACACCCATACATTTTGAATAACATGATAAGAAAAACTTCTATTTTATTCAAAAGGATATGAATTCAGTACTTTAAACTTCTTCCTCACTCATAATTAAGTCGGTTGGTCAAAATACTTTGGAAGGATCAAAATGGAATGTCGACACCACCATATATAGATGCATGTGGAGGATCAAGTCCTTTTGGGTGTTGTAGTTGGTATGAGTTAGCCATTTCAAATTTATTGCTAGAAAGTATGAACCATGCATGTTTATCCGAGAATTTTATTGCATGGATGCATTAATTTTTCAAATGAAAAATGTTTGTTCACCTTCTAGAGGTCATTCTAGGGGTTTTTCTAATTTTTTTTTTTTTTAATCAAATTGGAGCCTACCTTTGATTCTAGAGGTCATTCTAGGTGAAAAATGTTTGTTCACCCAATTTGATTAAAAAAAATAAAAAATAAAAAAAAAAATCCTAAAAGAATCCCTAGAAGGACCTCTAGAAGATATTCTAGCAAACTCCTTTTCAAATTTCTTTAATAGAGGGTTGAAATTCCTTTAAAAGATTTTGTTCCCTAGCTGTGTTCCAGATTTCAATTTCATCCCTAAACTATTGACTCTTTTAATTTAGTCCTTAAAATTTGAAGTTACCATCGCTTTGTCATATCATGCCAACAGTAATCGGCTAATTGCTAATATAACAACCATTTTTGGTAGACATGTCCTTAATTATTATGTGGTGTGGCTCATTTTAAAGTCCCTTTTCTTTTTTCCAATCCAATTTAGTACTCTTCTCCTCCCTGATTATTTTCTCCTATCTGTATTTCACTTTTCAAACATGTATATATATATATATATATATATATATGATGCATGAATTTTCTTTCTTCCATTAGCAATTTAAATGAAAAACTAAATGGGCCGGAGTGCCTGCTTAATTAAACCAAATTATGAAGCATATATATGAGGTGTGATTAGAAAAATTGAAAACCAAAGGTGGGTGTAGGTCGACGAGTCTTTAATTTGTCTGAAAATTACAAACAATTACTATTTATTGAAGTGGTAGTAATTATTTTTCATAAAGTAAGTAGTAGTGCATTTATTACTATTGAATCTGTAGCGTGTTCGATCTAGACTTCAACACAAATCTAACCTAGCCTGAGAGTTCAGGTTGCATCCCTAGCTAGCTAGGTGAGAAAACTTAGCTAGCTAATAAGGCAGGTTAATTCTTTGTGGAACTTGTGGTCAGAGTGTTTTACGTTTGTGACGTTAGTGTTTAATTATCCTAGGTATATTATTGTTGGGGTGTAATAATGTTGCTTTATTTATGTAGATGGTTCTTAAAATATGTTTTACAGAGTGTGATTTCGAATGCTATAAAAAATTTTGATTTTCTTCATTAAACATCAATTAATTTTAAAATGAGATGGTTAAAGATCCGATCCAACAATTATAATTAAGATCTGAGAATTGCATACAATATTTTACATTAGTACCTAAATATTCCCTATAGGGAAGTTTTCCTTTATATCGGGAAGCTTTCATTCAGACAATTAATATTAGTAGAGAATACCACATTAGAACGTCTCCGGTCAATTAGGTAAAATGTCCTAGTTTGTTAAATATAGTTAATATTGCCCTTTTTTCACCTTCAACAATTAGCTAAAGGTTAGCTAAAATACATTTGGTGCTAGCTACAGTAAATAACAATCTCTTGCTATTCATACTGTAGCACACTAGAATTTTTTTAAAAAAATATTGATCTCTCCTTTCCAATTCAGCCAAATCTTTTAAAAATAAGAACAAAATTGTTATTTCACATTTTTTTTAAAACAATTTTACCCTTCTATTTAAAAGAATTGACTGTCTAATGTTAATTTGAACCGGAGAGATCCAAATTCGCTCCTACACAGGTTGAACATTAATAGTAATTTGTATCGATAATCTGGCACGCATATGCCTTGAGTTTTGTGTAAGGTAATGCTTTAATTAATTAAGCAGTGATTTGCGTAAAAAAAAAAATAAAAAAAAATAGGGTAGTGATGATCATTCACAATCATATATGTGAGCTAGGATCCGGACCAGGACCAAAATAATGGGGTTGAGTGCATCAAATTGCCATATTATTTTATGTTTATTGTACTTTTTGTTGTGAGTGACAACTCAAACAGAAAAGAAATAAGTTAAGGCTCATTTTTCAAGAACATTTATAATATGAAACACAAAGGAAGCACAGAAGTAGTATGGTCATCTCTGACCCTTATGCTATCACATTAATGTGACGTACAAAATCCACTAAACTTAGAGAGATTCAAAAGCATAAGGAAAAAGATCCATCCTTTATGCTTTTGAAGCCAAATGCAAGCAAGCAAACCACATGACACAATGCTCTTTTTTGGAAAAAACTTTCACCAGGAAACGTCTCCTTGAGTACTTGATGCTCTTTTTATTCTTTCACAAGCCTTTTTGGCCTTCCTTATCTACCTTTGCATTCTGGCTGAGATTAATTGAATGAAAGCTGATCATGCTACCAAATACTCAAATTAAAGAAGACATTTGAATGCTCTACTTGTACTCATTTTTGAGAGAAATATCTACTCTACGTTGTTCCACAGTATATATATTATATATATATATAAATATATATATATATATTATATATATATATTTATTATATATTAATAATATATATATATATACAGCAGGCTTTATTTCCGCAAAGGGTACTCCATTAATTAACGAAACAAACATGAGAGAGGGAGAGTCAGAGAGAGATCAAGAAACAATAACGGGGAGTAGTAGAAAAAACTAGTGCCTTTGGTTATGCTTTCTGAAAATGATTTTTAAATTTTCTTTTTCAAAAAGTGAAAAGAAAAAATTTACTTTATTGGTTCATGTAAACTACACTATTCCAAATAGTACTCACAAACAACCACAAACCCTCACGAATCAAACTCAACGTTCCCTCACAAATAAACAAATTCTTAACTCACATTCAACTCATAGGTTGAGTAATATCTTTGGTTTTAGGGAGAGCTAGGGCCATAGTAGAAGATGACTTCTCTCTTAGCTACTTTCTTGGGTCCTAAGTATCTTCTGATTTTGATAATTAGTACCTCTCTCAAGCCAAATGCACTTTTGATTTCCTTTCACGAGCTAGACTTACGTATTGACTGTAAAATTGTTGTAATCCTCTCGAGACAAATGTCAAACTTCGAGTAACTAATGATGATCTCATTTCATGGCCTCATTACACTTAGTTCACTATACCACTGTTCTTTGAATCATCTAGCGCGCTATTACGTGAAGGGCACATTATTTTATAGTTTTCATTTCTCCTCCCATTCATCATTAGGCTTACGTGTATATTTAGCTGCTGATTGGGCAGGTGATTCCACTAACTATCGCTCCACCATTGGTTTTTGCTTTCTACTAGGTGATCTCTAGTCTCTTGGCATAGCAAGAAACAATTTGTTGTTGCTTATTCTAGTATCAATGCTAAGTACCATGCATTTGCTTACACTACTTCCAAGCTATTTCGATTATGTTGGCTCCTACGAGACATGGGTTCCCCTCAAATATCTAACTCTCTTATATTCTATGACAATCAAAGTGCAATTCAAATGGCTTATAATGTTTTTTTTTTTTTTTTCATGAGCTCACCAAACACATCGATATCGATTGTCATTTTGTGTGCCATAATCTTCTACATGGAACTCTCCGCCTATGTCCTATTTTCTTTGTTGATCAGCTAGTTAATGTGTTCACTAAAGCACATCCACTTGAACGTTTCTGTTATCTTGTTTCTAAACTCAATTTGGCTTCTATATTACCACATTGAATTTCAGGGGATGTTAGAATATATCCAAAATATATTTTGAATATATTTTGGATACTTATCTTATTGGCCTAATACATTTAGTACAGATCACTTGCCGTTCATAGACCATATCATGTACTTATTTGTTTTCCTGTATAGTTTGATATTATTATATAATATTCTGCATTCATTCTTTGGGTTCTTTTTTATTGTAGTTCCTATTTTGACTGGCCTTATGCATGATTGAAGGTTTGAATGTTTGGTTGAACTTAAAACTGAATGATCAATTGAACGACCCAGAGAAAAGCGCTAGCTACATCTGCGTTATCATCCTAAAAGGACTAGTTGATTTTAGAGTTTTCTTAGAATCACTTATAAAGTCCAGTTTTACCTAGTAACTAGGCGATGTGGGACTCAACACTCATGACTCTCTTTATAAATTACTCACTCTATGTGGGCTATTTCTCATCTTCTCAATATGGGACCGGGGTGTTACAAACTCCCCCTCTTAAACTCCTGACGTCCTCGTTAGGGCCACGTCATGCAGTGTTTCAGTACCACATGGCCTGACGTTACTAGGTGGCTCTAATACCATTAGTAACGACCCAGGAAAAAGCGCTAGCCACATCTGCGCTATCATCCCAAAAGGACTAGTCGATTTTGGAGTTTCCCTAGAATCACTTATAAAGTCCAGTTTCACCTAATAATTAGGTGAAGTGTGACTCAACACTCATGACTCTCTTTATAAATCACCCACTCTATGTGGGCTATTTCTCATCTTCCCAATATGGACCGGGGTGTTATAGAACGTTTGATCGATCCTAGTGCATTAGTCTCATCGATCGTGATAAGATCAAATGATCGATCGAACTTGACACGATTGAACATTCGATCGAACGTCCAATACGTCCTAGTGTACAATTTTGATTGTGATAAGATCGAATGATCGATCAAAGTGGACACGATTGAAGGTTTGATTGAACGTTTGATCGTTCATAATGCACTAATCTAATCGATCGCGATACAATCAAATGATCAATGGAACTTGACATGGTTGAAGATTAAACATCTGATCGATCTTAGTGCATTAGTTCGATCGATCGTGATACAATCAAATGATCAATTGAACTTAACACAATTGAATATTTGATCTAGCGTCCAATCGATCCTACTGAATTAGTCCAATAAATTATGATATGATTAAATGATTGATCTAACTTGACACGATTGAATGTTTGATTGAACTCTAACGATTTTTGTATTATATATGTGTGTGTGCTTTTGCATTTTTGAATTTGGTGGATGACTTTAATCTCATTTTATTGTAGTTTGTTTAGTATGGATGTAGATTATGCACCAATGGTTGAGCTAGTGAAGCTTCGTAAGACAAGAAAGCAAGTATAATGATCCGAGAAGAAGAAGAAGCAAGTGTATATCAAAAAGTGTGTGGAATAAGGTGTCATGATGAGTGTAATTTATGTCCAATGTGAACTTTAGTTGCTAGACTCGAACATATATACTTATTGTATTCATATTTTTAATTGAATGTAAATTATATTTTACTAAAAAAGAGTATGGAATACTTGTAGGATGATGTAGGAGTTTAATTGCAAATTTGACATTGGCAATTATATAAATAAAACCCAGAATTTATTAAAAAAATTTATTTAATTTTCTATGGTCTATTATCAGTAGTGTCAACTATAAATTCAATGCTGATGACTGATTATAAGTGGCAACATTTTGTTTTGGGTTATAAATCCATCAACGTTGACTCAAAATATCATTATCAATGTCAGTTTATTTGCGTCGACAACATTAGCTTCGACATGTCGCCACTAAGGAGGAATAGCGTTGACTATTGGACTTTTAGAGGCAACAGTTTGTCGCCACTAATAATCAATTTATTTGTAATGATATATGCTTTCCTCGATTCCCTAAATGTAGCTAGAAGGGGTGGCTTGAACAATCCCCAGGGGTATGAGGGTGGTTAATTAGGCTACACCTAAATTTAGCTAGAGGGAGTGGTCAAACTACTGGCAAGGCATGTGGGTAGTTCAGCGAGTACTCCTAAACCACCCACACCTTTTCCTTTTTTTTTTTTAATTTTTTTTTAACGATCTACAGTACTATACATTTCAAATGAACGGCGTAGATAAAAAGCATTGCATCGGGTACAATACCTCAATCCCTTAAGACTAGCTAGCTAGTAAGATACATCAAGTTAACTTGGTAAAAACAAAACGGCACTAATTCCCCTCCAAGTGACCTATTCCGTGAGGATGAGGTTATGAGTTAGCACTTCCCAACAACGCATCAGACGAAGGGTCAACTCTTTGGATCACATTTTCTATATCAAGCTCAAGAGCTCATCATCTGCAATCATGTAAATATCCTTTTCGATTATCGCACTGTTCAAATGAAATTGTTCTCTCCAAACCGTACAAAAGATTTTAGCATGGAAAGAATCCCTATATATATATATATATATATATATGGGGCAAGACTTTGTTGGACTAATGAATCTCTCTCTGTCTCTCACGTGCTACTACTAATAAAAGTAAGACCACATACGTACAGCTAAATGATGATAACAACAACAATAATAATGAAAAAGCCTTATTGTATATATACTCTAAATTATGACACATATATATAACTTATATTTGATAGCTAGCGGTAAAATTAACACGGAATAAAAGCAAATTAAGGAGATGGAAGTTGAATGCTGGGTGACAGTGACTTGGCAATAGAATCCATGAGCAAAGTGCCAAGCTGCCAGGGTCCCTCATCCATCATGGGTATTGGAACTTTGCAAAAATTATTGGAGCCAGGATAGATTGTTATATATGAGTGTCAAAAGACTCAAAACAAGGACGCCAAATTTGCAGGTATATCATTTTAAGTTTTGAGAGAGAGAGAGGTGTGAATTGGAAGAAAGGAATGTGACAGAAAGATAGTAGAATACCGCTTGGAAGGACGAAGAATTTTTTAATTTTTTTATAATTTTCTTTTAATCTTTGATTTAATTAAGGAAGAATTGATCATAGCAAGATTGAGAGGGCAGGTTCGGGGGGAGGCCCTGTGAGAGAATTGTCATCATATGATATATTCCGATCCCCCAATAAACATTCATATATAACATAGGCATGCGTGGGCAAAATTAAAATGAAAATAATATTAATTATTCTCGAGTGTATGTGTATATATACTTCTCAAAGAATATTTTAGACAACGAAAGTCTCCGCTGATTCTGCATGCCCCAAGCTTTTGACTCTCTCTCTCTCTCTCAGTTCAACATTCTCGTCGTGGGTCCAAACCAACAATTACGGTCTCCAACAGCTGTCCAACTCAATCTCTACGTGAATATATTTTAGCTTTTGGCTTTGGCCCCACTACTTTCCTGTATACAAATACAACTATGGAAAATCTAGCAGAGAACCACTCTCTCTCTCTCTCTCTCTAAATCTTCAGAGAGAGAGCGAGAGAGAGAGAGAGAGAGAGAGAGAAACCGAGAAAATGGCTTTCGTGATTCCCAAAACCAAAGACCGCATTAAGGGAAGGTCCTTGTTCTGGTTCTGCTGGGTTTGGTGACATGTAAAATGCTTTCATTTTCATCAAAGGTCACCAGAGTGCATGAAAAGCAAAGATAACTCCTTTCTGTAAAGCAATTCACATCTCTCTCTCTCTTTCTTTTTCTTTTTCTCTTAATTGCATGGAGGAATATTTTCAATCTGTCCTTTCTCGTCTGATAAAATATATATATATTTGTCTATCAAGAATGTGTACTAGTACTACTCAACCTTTTTTTTTTTTTTTTTTAATATTTTTGGTACCTTAGCCCCACCTCTTTTGGATGTAACGTGACAAAATCTGCTAAACTACTCTGGTCTTAAGTTATGTCTCATAGCTTAGAGATTATCTTAGAATTGTGGCTCTTTCTCACCTTAGAGATATATGGTTGTTACAAGTCCACATCCACCTTCAATCTATAAATTCCAACTCTATACCCTTGCGATTATTCCTCATGATAGAAATTTACACAAACAAGCTTCAATTTATTCTCATTTGTGATGATTAAATGATCATATTTTGTAACTGGCGAGTGGGGTCACTGATTTGCTTTTTTCTGATCAAACCAACCCCATAATTAATTAGGTATATCTGGCCTTGTGCACGACAATTAAATACCCACAAATTAACTGCCAACTATTCTTTTAATAGTGTTGTGAGGTTTACAATTGCATTGTTACCTTCCTTCAATAGTCTAGTTCCAACATCAATATTTAGAGTTCAACATATTAAAATTCTTCAAAAATACCACTTTTGGCAAATTCAAATTCCATTAATGCCCAACCTCTCCTTGTCGAGGAAGTGTGACATTGACCCCATATCTGTCATTTTTAATTCATGCATTGATTGTTGTCTGCTTAAACACTTCAATCATGCATACAGGTTTATTGCCTATGAAAATTAGATTTTAAGCAACCATCACAAGAATTCAAAGTCTACTTTTCGATTGACCCATTAATTTTTACAACATTGTAAAACTTGTCCTCACAACAAATATAACACTCTAAAAAGATAGTCCACATTAAAAAGATGAATTACCCACATTGAGTGGGTGGATTATAAAGATACTATTTATGAGTGCTAAATCTCATATTAGTTATTCACAAGGTGAAATTGTGCTTTATAAGTAATTTTATAAAATTCTAATTGTAGCTTAAAGTAGTAACTAGTGCTTTTCTTAAGTTGTTACAGAAAACTCAAATCTATAAACCTTAAAAGAACTCATATCAACATTTACCACAACTGCATCAACGACCTGCCAGCCTAATTGTTCATAATCTATATGCTAAGCAAATTAAAGCCACGCAATTCAGAACAAGTTTTATTTTTTTTATTTTTTTTGATGAATATTCAGAACAAGTTTATGTTTGCCAGGAGATTACTTTTGGGTATTACTTTCAACCTACCTGACTCAAGCAACAATACAATATATGCAATATTTATCGTAGTCCTCATGATCACGTCATTACTATATATATATCTACTCAGATCCATTTGTATAAATTGAGTCAATATTAATGAATGCTGTCGTGGAAACCTGCAGGCATACAGCGATTCAACTCTATTAATTTTTTGACAGCTAATGATATATATTAATTGTAATGCATTCCACTATAATTATTTATTTATTTTTTTTCATTGGGGCTGTCATTAATTCATTTGCTTGTATAGATGATTGTCATGCAAGCACTTTCCATTGGACTATGAAGGAATTTGTTCACTCATTTTAGAATTAAGAAAACCAGAGTTAAGATCAGGGCATAGATGTCTGTAAAACCCGTGACATTTTTCTTACGTTAACACTGATCAGCAATTTCCAATATCCTCTGTTTTTTTCTTGCATCACTAAACGACAGGAGCACGAACCCAGAGGAGCGCGTACTATACCACTGCATGTCGTGCAAAAGGTGAGCTGCTCAGCCTGCTCCCACGGGAGACAAATTACACGGACCATAATTATCACTGTCATGCAAAAGGTGATTGGCAAAGTCAAATACCTTGGTAGTTGAAAATTTTGTCTGAAAACCTTAATTGGTTCCAATTTGTTACCCGAGGGCTTCTTCAGTTCTTCTAGTTCTAGTAGAATAAAGAAGTAATAGGAATTTGCTGATTTAGTAGCAATATTATCTAGATGATCTCCCGGCATAGGTTTGTTCTTTGGCAGGCCATAATTAGGAGAAATTTGGTACCTTCTAGGTAGCCATAACCATGCCTTTTCTTTTCCTCTCCTTTTTTCTGAATGTATTTGGAGTTTACTTTGCAGAAAGTGTAACCTTTCTTGTTTAATGGGGATTTTTGGCAGGGTACCATTCAATGGGTGGCGTCCAACAGTAAAGTAAAGGAAAGGCCCTCGTGTGTCTGATCATCGTTAAGTTCAAGCATGTGTGCTATAACACTGTTTATTATTAGGGGAAAAATGCAAAATCAGCTTTTGTGGCTTTACTGAATTGCAAATAGTTTCTTGGGGTTTTTAAAATGTGACTGAAAATTTCTTAGGCTAAGCAAAAAACATAAATAGGTTCATGGAGACCCTTTTTATTAGCAAATCAGACGGAATATGTTAATGTGCCAAATCAACATGTGTCATTTAAAATAAAAATATATAAAAAGAAAAAGAAAAATAGATAAAAAAAAAAAAAAAATTAAGGGATGGTAGAACCATCCTCCACCTCCACCGTGGGTCACCATGGTAAACCACCTGCTCCCATCCGTGGCTCTTAGGTCGCCTATGCAAGACTGCCTTTTTCAGCTGAGTACAAACCTCAAGTTGACATCCATGATTATTGGTTTTATTCTTATTATTAAGCAGGATTTGAATGCCCACTTCAGTCACTCTCCGATGCATAGTCGTGGTGCTGTATGCAGGGGTGGACCCACGAGCCGCATCCCCCCTTCCCCCCCCCAACTACAAAAAAAAAATACCTACAATGACACCACTTTTTTTGACGTTTGTGCAAAAGCGCCAAAAAAAGAGTGTCGTAATAAAATAAGCGTCGATATTTTACGAATGAGCGCCAGTATAGTACTTATTTTTTGTAGTCGCCCCCTTAAATTTTTTTATTTGTTTTATAAGGTGGAACCCCAAAATTTTTATTTTTCCACCTAAAATTAGTCTTTATAGTTTTGCTCTCCCACATCAAATTTTATGGTTCTGCCCCTGGTTGTATGGCTACATTGTTTGTAGAGCTAGCAATATATAACATAGGTCACAGAGTGATTGAGCTGAGTCTCTGTTGGTAATATATCTCAAAGATACAATGAAAAAACACAAGAACCAGTATCATGAAAGCATAGCATCAGAAGATGCAAAACAAAAATTGCAAGGTTAGAACACTAGCTACCTTGCTCAAAGTCGGCTACCTTGGTGTAGGGACTGATTTAATTCATCTTGCTCCTCCTTCAATCCACACATACAGTTTAGGGTTTTGAAACCTCTAAACCTTCTCCATTCTAATGCCTATACAAGAACCCTTTAAATAGACTTGTGTTTTCAAGTGAAGGTATGACTAGGTTTCCTTGTCAAAGTACGTAGGACTTGAAAAACCTAGAACTTATGATCACCAATATACACATCCATGGGGAAGGGGGTTCTCCTTGCGTAAATAGGTCAAGACCAATAAGGAATAATAATCAGCTAGAGTAGGGACTTAAAAGATCTCTCCTAAATATATCAAAGTGACATTCATTTCACATTTGAATTCACATTCATCCTAGGATTGAAAGTCAATGCTATAAGTAGTCATGAGTTTTAGTTAGAATAGCAACTCACGTGGTCCGTTCAGTGGCTTGTGTATTGGATCATCACATAAATATATTATATATTCTTTTCTTTAGTTCATGTTTACATCTAAGATTTTGTTTGGAGTTAGGTGCCATAGCAATGTTCTCCCTAGTTTTTAACATTCTATCCGCATACGTAATAGATGACTGACTATTTAAGAATTGGGGTTTTTCTGATAACGTGGTGTAGAGGTAATTTAGTTGTTTGGCTTTGGGTTACTTGAGTTGGTTGCTAGTGTGCAGTCATAGTGGGGGTGTTTGGCAAAGGGTTGGGATTGTGGTTTGGGGATTGTTGACTTTTGATGTGATATAAAGTAGTGGGAATGTTATAAATTTTTTGTATTGGAAAGTGAAAATTTTTGTTTTTTAGTGAGTATTTTATTTGAATGGTAATAAAAAAATATTTGATATGATATAAAAAGTGAAAAAAGTTGTTAAAAAGTAGTTGATGTGATATAAAAAAGTGGGAATGTTTTTTTTGAAAAAATCAAAAACGTGAACAGTGCAAGCCCAAGCCATTCCCAAACGTCCCCAGTGTTTTTGTAGGGGCCAGTGTGGTTGCTCTCCATGTGTATATATCATGATCAGTCTTGTCTTAATGAATTTCTTATTCATCCCCTCCAAAAAACATTTACTGTAATTCAAGGAAAGCATAATATCTTATAAATTCTACCTATATGAATCATGAGGCAAATATATATGTACCTAGCTAGAGCCAACGTTTGAAACATATCTAGTACTGTCACCTTAATGGTCTGTTTGTGCCAGTGAATGTTTGATTCAATACCATAATGTGTTAAGAGGAATGGCCTCATGATGCCAATAGCTTTCAACATGCCTATAGTGCTTAATTTGTACTTTAGATAACGAATTGAATTAATTTGGATATTTAGACTTCTCTTTTGAAAGTAAGTTTGTGATTATGTTTAATAATTCTAATCCACCCCTCATCTTAATTAATTTACTTAACAAACAAAAAAGATAAAAATAATTAAAAAAAAAAACGCTCAAATTTATTTGTTTGTTTGTTAGTTTTTTTTTTTTTTGGAATTAAGAAAGTTTGCTATATATCTTCAATTGCACATAAATGCTTATTAGATATTTTACAGCGCTGGAAAATAGTACCGATGAAATAATTAAGTGGAAACCATTAGTGGTGAGAAGATAGCTAGGTTTGTAGCCCCTAAGATCTATAAGATTTTACAGCTCTATATATATTTTCAATGAAAATAATTCCAATCCCGGAAAACGGGAGCATAGATGCTATTAGATAGTATGTAGGTTTAGTAGCTGTTTCATTGATTAAAATTTTATGAGAGAGAGAGAGAGAGGGGTATAGAGGGGTATAAAGGGTTGAAGAAATAAACTAGCTAGGCATCAGTATTTCATCCCCTTTGACAAGCGAATATATTGAGGGTGAAAGACCAACGCCCGGAGAATGTAGCCTATAATAACGCCCACAAAACGACGCTATATGTATAAACCCAACCACAATCCAACAAAGCATCTCACCCACTTGCCCCTTTTTACCTCTAAGCGCGTCCAATTTACTCATCCATCGTTGTTTATAACGTAGGCAGAGTTGAGAGAAAATTTTGGTGACAGACGATATATATATATGGTTGTGTGGTTATGTGCATTTTAAGTTGTTTTACTCAGACATATGCTATCAAAAATACAAGTGATGATTTTCCTGATATAATTAGTGTTAGTGCAAGGACCTATAGTGATCTCAAAACCGCCTTTTAGGAACGATCTTTGCAAGAAAAGGAATGAATTAGAATGGCTCATTGGTGGAATCCAGTGAAGCTTCTCTAACGCCTAAGTTAGTAAGTGTATGGCGAATAGAAGTTTTGGTAGAGTTTAGTTAAGGGTTCGCTAGATTGCATACCTGTGACGTTCACCTGAACTCTTTATATTGGCTGACGCCGATCTTAGAGTTTGAGGTACTTCAATCAAGAGTTTGTTATTGTTTAACATAAAGATTCTCTCCCTCAATCTGTTAGGAGGGACATCATGTCGTGGGTGTTTGGTTAGTTGAGCTGGTATAGAGGGAATCGACTATTTGATAACATCCCTTAGGTGAATATTAAAGGTGCACTCGGATCTAATAGTTGGTTGAGCTTAAAGGCCATCGGGCCCTCAATAGCATGAAATCTTTCTATTGCGGGAGGTCAGCTTGGCTTTCCAATGTCGGGTTGTCCTTGAGCCCTTTGGTATCGAGGCCCTCCAATAAGCATTTGTAAATATAGTTGAATCTTAAACCAAATGATTCTCTCTCTCTATAAATAATTTAGAGACCATGTATACTACTGTAAAAGGATAATATTATGATTTTAAATTTGCAGTTAGATCATTGTTACTTCTGTTTTAATCATTGAAGTTAAAGGCCACTAGTGCGCACTGTTAATGATCTACAACTATGTTGAAATGCCCCTTCCATAGGTACGATGAGTTTAATTCCTCCATTAGGCTCAATTTATTTTGACATAAAACATTTTTTCGTAAAATATTTTCAACATTTTTGGCTGTTTGGTTGTACATGGAAAATTGGTTAATCAAAAAATATTTTCGATCAATCATAAAACACTTTTTTTAAAAAAATAATAAAAACCCCAAAATACTTGCTCGAATACACTACTAAACGTAGCCAATAGTTTTCTCAGAAAATATTTTAAACTAAAAATGTTTTTTGTATGAAGCCTTAGTAATTGAACTGAACCTAAAAACACCTACATAATTTTATTTTAAATCGAAAAAAAGGTAGGAAGGAGCGATCAATTGTGGCTACTTGATTTGAGCATGACTATAGTAACACTTACTCCATGAAAACTAATGACAAGAGAGGCTTAGATTGTAGAAAATTGTAAGCGCTTTATCAAGCCCGATTGAGCTCTAGTCTAATCCAGTCTCACCAAGGCATTAGTAGAGCTTAAGGCGATTAACATTAATTAAGCTTGTTTGAGAATTTTTATTGCGAGATTCGAACCCACGTCCTAATTTGTGCCCCACCACTTGAGAGGTTTTTTTTTCTTTTAAAGACCATTGAACCATCACCGATGGTAAGAATACCAACATAATTTACATTTAAAAATGTATAGAGAAAACGTATGTGAAAAAGTCAAGCAAACTGAAGCTAATAGTAAAAGAAAAAGAGAAATGCTACAGAATGCTATTCCTACGCTCTTAAATGTATATTGTTTAACCTAAATATTACTTTTAAATTTTGAATCAATCACCATTTTATTTTGAATCCGACCGAGAGAATGGTTTCACGCGCGGTTGTATGGGATAGAAGATGTAAGCACATGGTTTTCATGCAAAGGGGGGGTGATTATTGAAGTAATGGTACAGAAAGCCATACGCTTGAAATAATTATTCATTGACACATGGAACAAAGTTGTACGCTTTGAAGTTGACATATGAATACGTGAGAGAGAGAGAGAGAGCAAAGGTAAGAGGGGCCCCGGGTAAGTGTGTGGCCCATTCCTCGAAAAGAGAGTAATAAATGCGAAGGGGGGCAGAAGAATGCAGGACTTTTTTGGCAGAACGGAAAAGATGGTAATGATGTGAAAGGTGAGGAAATGATTTTGTAATCGATTGCTTTATGATTGATGAGCTTAAAAAAAGTAAATTGCATGGGTAAGAGAAGGTGGAAGGAAAGAAAAAGACTTTTTTTTTTTAATTTTTTTTTCCAAAGCTTTAATTTTTTTACTTTTTCCTGACACCAAAAGTCTATCATGGGGCTATGATGACCATATGATGATATGCATGCTGCATGCATGCAATCCTTTCTTTTAATTTTTCTTGACCTACTAGTCGTGCCCAGGTTGGCTGTGATAGCTCGAGAGAGAGAGAGAGGGTTGTGGGGTCTAATGCATGGGGGTTAGTGTGGGATGTGTGACTGAGCTTTCACATCATGCCTTGTGAACCATGAAAGTCGCTGACCATATTGTCTGCCCCGCATTTAAAGCGGGCTGTGTGTTTCTTATATACTAATATATGCTCTATAATTGTACTCAACTCTGTCCGCCCTGTTTCAATTCAATTTTGGGATGCCTACACATCATCTGCTCTGGCTTTTCTGGCACACCCTTTTCCTCACACTACTCTCTCTTTTTTTCTTTCTTTTTTTTTTTTCAATTAATATAAGGGAAAAGGGAATAGGGAAAGATTACAAAGAAGTACTGGATTATGACAGTAACAATCATATTATAGTCTTTTGGGCTTTGGTTTCATATTTTAAACCATCTATTTGCTGCAATATTTCTCCCCTTAACAGAAGGAGAGCTACTACCTCTGATGTGTAGGCTTTCTACTACAACAAATGGATTTGTTCTTATTGCTTCTAACAATGCTCCTGATGGCTGATGCATGTATTTTATTCTCACCAAGATTGAATATAAAACTGATAAACAAAATACTCACTAATCCCAAAAACTAATAATAAAAAAAGAGTATATTTAACATTCAATTAATATTTGAAAAAATTTCATTCACTACTTTTGATATTTCATCACTTTTACAATCATACCTTTAAACTCTAAAAGTATTAATTTAGAGTTATCTTTCAGAAGTTTGCAATGTCAATCCTCATGCTCAAATTCAGAGTTAAATTGCCAAAATCTCCCCGTCTTTTTTGTTTTTGTGTTTTAATTTTTAATTATTAAATCAATGTATTTTTGTAATTTTATAAACATATTAGAGGTATTTTACAAATTTTAAATATGAATTTGGACAGAATGGTTAACATTAAAAAATGATAAAAAATCAAATGTGGTAAGTGAAGTTTTCCCCTAATATTTTAGCACACGGTTGTACAATCTCCTTTCATGCATCATAAAATTTGGACAAGTTTGATCTCTTCACATTATTACCTTATAAATCTGAGTCCCGCTGAATACTTTTTTCCCTGCGGGCGGCAAGAAACTGTACTTTGAACGTCTTTTACAAATCTCTTTCAAGAAACATTAGTTAAGTTAGCTCGATGGTCAGAAGTTGTAAAGGAAAAAAAAAAAAAGAAATAATTTTTTGTGTCCTTGGTGGTCCTACATTGTAATTACCATTCATAATTGAAAAGGAAACCTAAAGCAAGAAAAAGAAGTGCTACTTGTCTAGTAGATTTTCTACATGAACTTTAAGATAATGGGGACCAATTTACAGTGAACAGATAGGGGGTGGTCCAGTCCATTGAAACCCCCAACCCAGACCCATTAATTGCAGGACCAACGTATTGGACTACAACTCGATCACAGCATACAGCTGCCTCCAAAGTCCAACCCCAAACCCATACCAAATCCTTCCTAGCTTTTCCAATAATTTATGTTTTTCGTGTTAAATTTGGATCGTATTATGATATAAGTATAAAATTATATTAGTTAATTTTAATGTTGTGTGTCGAATTCGTGTCGTATCGAGACATAACTATATATATATATTAATTATAATTCGATTCAATTTAAACTTATTAATTTTGTATAAGATTCTCGAGTCATTATCAACTGCTACGATTGTAGAGTACTTGTGCCTAGTACCACTCTAGTTGAAAAGTCAGCAGCAGTAATAGTGTTGATGTCGCTGCATGGCAGGACAATATTAAGTTGAATAACGTGGGCCATTGACTATAGGCTAACTCTTTTTTCACAAGAAGAGAGGCTTTGGATGTTTTCAAGGCTGTGTACTGTCCTTATGGTATATATGAACAATGAACGTGGAACTTGTATATATAGTCCATGCCCCACCTCAGATAAATTCATATTTTTGAATTCTCCTGATCTGCTGCAATTGTAGTTATCCAGATACAGTTGTATAGATGTTTAGCTATTATAATTTTCTTTTTTTTTTTTGCTTGAGTATTTAAAAAAAAAAAAACACTCAATATGGCCTTATTGTATTCCACCAAACAAGCACCACCAAATTTTCACCACAAGAATAAAGGCAATCCAAAATTTCAGCCACATCAAAAACAAACAAATCCAAAAACTAGTAAGCAATCTGCTTAGTAATTTCGGTCAAACAAATCTAGCAATGGGAATCGAGCTAGCTCCATGTCAAATTCGCGAGAAGTCTCATCAAGCGTTAGACTGCTATTACTTTTTGAACTATTCCTACCAGGGTCGCCATCCCCTAGCTGTTATGGTTGCTCAATCTAATTCTACTCTTGATGTTACATGATTGTGCACAACTATCGATAATATACACATTATTAGGCTTAGCGACGATTGTGCACAGAAGAAAACACATTTTAGTTTTTTGGTATCAATTATCTAAATCCCACTTATTAATCAGCATAAGAAAAACAAAAAGAAAAAGAAAAAAAAAAAAACTATCGACAAGGACAAAGTACTGAACAAAAGCATATACGCATTAACATGGTAAAAGAGATGCATTGAACATCATACGTTAGAAAATAAATGGAAGTGGTGGGGCTAAGCTTTAAGCAAAACAATCATTGTCTAGAGCAGTGGCTGAAAATATTTTACATTCAACAATCATATATGGAATTTTAGATGGAATAAACTAAAGCTTGTTGGTTTCAACATAAAATGCTTTTAGATAATTATTTTTCAAGAAAATGTTTTCCGCTGAAAAGATTTTTTGGTGTTTGGAGTGTTCGAAAAATCGTAAATATTTTTTATATTTTCACGTAATCATATTAATTTATAAAAACCAATTTTTGTTCACTACATAAAATAATTAAAAAATCAACCTAAAAATTATGTTTAATTAAAATATACACATATTAAATAATAATAATAATCATATATTTTCAAGTTGGGAGAGCCATAAATAACATCCAACAATACATTCAAACTACCTACAAAATTTCAATCGTATATATTACAATCAAGTTTTGGCCAAGTACCATCCAAGTTCAATTTTAAAAATTAATCCGCTTGAGACAAAATACAAAGGAAGGAGAATCCCAGTTACAAGATCCTCAAACTTTTCCACAAGAGCACCTGCCAATTAAAGGCCCTTCCTTTGGGACAATTACTCCAACCACAAATGCTGGAAATAGTTAATTCCTCGGAGGACAAATGATGTTCCAATTCCTAATGCAAAGGGAAGGCTAATTCCTGCAATGGCTATGCTTAAAGCTTTCTTTCGGTCTGGCGGAGGGACTTCGGATCTAACTCTAGGGCCTACAAGGAACAAAAAGAAGAGCAGAACCAGATTGGCTAAAGTATCCAACACTGTGAGGCTTCTAGATTGCAAACGGGCCAAGTAATAATATTCCACCCTGCCAAAAAAACAACACAAGTCAAACTCTCCCCATGGCCAGTAAATGAAAATACAGACATTTTAGCCTGTTTTATGAGACATCTATCGTAGCAATCAAATGCCAACAAGAAACTTTCTTCCATTATGGATCGCAATAGAAATTGTTACCAACGGATTGTGGTGCAAACACCATAGTACGTGGTGTGAATTTCCTAGAACAACATCCCAAGTCAAGTTTTTTGCAAATAACATATGAAGATTGGAAGTGCTGGAGACATAACAAGCCCCAGAGTTCTGAAAAAATGATGTGTTCTGTACTCAATTTTTATACAGCCCTAGTCAACCTAATTAAAACAGACATGGCCTCTTGGTGGCTAGGATAGATAAAGCACGCTCATCAGTTTCCAACCCTGTATAAATCATACTTGATAGGATAGATAAACAGACATGGCCGCCTCTGGTCCTCGAGTTTTAGAATGACTCAAGAGTCCTAGCTTGGTCACTAGGATAGAGGCCTTTTGAGACATGGTCTCTACCTGTCTCTCCACACCCAAAAAGACAACTATAATCCTTCTCCAAAGATAGCCTCTCGCCTGGCGACCACAATCTGAAAACCTGAAGGAATCATACTTGCAGACTGTCTATTGTAGGCTTTTGCACATTCCTAATTGCTTATACCTTGGCGAGATTGTGCAACTTTGATTCTTGAAAAGAATGTACATATCGATGGTTCTACTAGAATATAACATGTGATAGATACTAATGAAATCAAAGCATACTTAGATTACATATGTGTCTACCATAGAGGCATGTTCGAGGATCTTCCAATTTGACATCTATGATGGAGAGCACGTTGTTCAGAGACTAAATTTTCATCTTGAAAACGAGCAACCAAACATGTTTGATGACTAATTATTTAGATAATGTATTGAATGAGCTGAACATTAGAAAGACTAAATTTATGGAATGAACGAAAGCAAATGCTTTGTATGGGGCAGCGAGAGAATTGACTTATTCTAATTTCCTTTCCGAATGAGCTTGACATAAAAGAGACAATGAATGGAGATTGAGGAAGATATGTAGGGAGGATATATTACTCTCATCATGAAAGTGACAAACGATTTTATTTTGATGGCTGCTTACTGTAAATGTGTTGTGCCCAACATTAAAGTCAACATGTTAAGCTCCTGGTTTGCTTCACAAGATAAAAGAATGGCATGAAGCTTTAAATCACGTGTCACATTGGCCTTCATGGAAGCAACTGTGTGAACTTTTTGTCATAATGTTCATTTTTTGTAAGGTTGTTGACCTTTATAAATTATGGATTTCAAATTGGTAGTTGTTATTTGAAGCATTCTACATTGACAAAGAAGAATTTTACAATTTGAGAGCCTACATCTTTATGACTCGCAATTACAAAACTATGCACTTTGTGAGAATTAGCAGTTATTGATAAAAAAAGAAAATGGAAGGTCTTTGAGAGAATTGGAGACAATGTAATATCTAGACACATTGCTTCCCGAACAAAATAATAATAGATTGTTGCAAGAACTAGAAGAGCTTTTTTTTTTTTGGAAAAGGAGCATATCAAACTTTTTAATGGTCTAAATTTTGTTTAAAGAAAGATATATGATGCAATAATTGGATCTGTTAGAGATAATAAAGGTGGTGTTTTTTTTGTTTATGGACATAGCAATACTGGAAAGACTTATCTACAGAGAACCTTGATATGTTGATTGTGCTAAGAAGGAAAGATAACCATTGTAATTGCATCATCTGGAATTGTAGCGTTGTTGTTACTTCGTGGAAGAACTACTAGGTTCAAATACCGATTAATGCACTTGCAAGTTTAAGCAAGGTTCACAACTTGTAAAGTAATGACAAGCATAAGCCTAAATTGGGGATTAAGCTATTGACCGTCCACTAAGAGATATTTTACATTTTAGTAATCCAGACAATAGAGAAAAACCCTTTGGAGGAAGAAAAATTGATCTTGGTGGTGATTTTCAACAAATATGATTAATTATAGCTAAAGGTCGAAGAAAACAAATAGTTGAGGCATTAGTTAATAGGTCTTCATTATGGAAGTATTGTAGAGTTCTTATTTTGACAAAGAATATGAGGCTTGAACAAAATCCCAATGATAATGTTACAAGAGAATTTGCACAATGAATTTTGAAAATAGGTGATGACAAATTAGATGATAGTGAAGGTAAAGCGTTGATTGAGATAACATGATATAAAAATTCAACTTGATATGCATCCTATTAATGATATCATGAATGCTATCTATCCTGAGTTGCAAATTAAATATACTAATGCAAAGTACTCACAAAGAGTGATTTTAGCTCCAACGAATGAAGTTATGCATGACATAAATAACTAAATGATTGACCTTGATTGACCTTACTAACGCTGATGAAGAAACATATCTTAGTGCAGATTCAATATGTAAAGCTTCAAGCAACATTCTAGACCAAGATATTATGTTGTCAACAGAATCCCTAAATTCATTTAAGTTTCGTGGTATTCCAAACCATACACTTAGACAGGAAGTTGCAAGGCCTATAATGTTTGTAATTTAAATTAGAATGTTAGACTCTGCAATGGTACTAGAGTTTTAGTTACTCAATTGTCAAAATGAGTCTTAGAAGCTCAAATCATAACAAGAACTCATGTTAAAGATAAAATATTCATTCCACAAATAGTTTTATCTCCTTCTGTCTTTTCTTTAGTAAAAAATGCCATTTTGTACTAAAGAGAAGACAATTTCCAGTATCTATTTGCCTTTTTATGACGATTAATAAAAGTCAAGGTCAATCATTGCATCATGTAGGCCTCTTTTACCTAAACTTGTCTTCAACCATTGTCAACTGTATGTTATTGTCTGTAGAGGTACAAGTAGAAATAGCTTTAAGATTACTCATTGCATAGAAATATTATGGTGATCATGTCCAAACAAAAATATAGTATACAAAGAAATTTTTAGCAATTTACCTGGAGATGACATTTAACATAAATTTGAATGATTTTAAATCATATATTATGATAATTACATTGTAAGTTGATTAGAAATGAGTAGATTATTTTCCCCTATGAATGTAAGTAAACCTTACAAATATAAAATTTTGTGCACGTATTACTAAATCATATCAACATGACTTATACTGCTCTAAATTAGATATTAGTCAAAAAAGACACATGAAATATGAAAGTTAGAATTAAACGAATGTGGGACACAATTAATACAACAAATGACCATGAGCCATTCAGCCTTGATAATGGTTGACAAAAATGTAAGTTTGTATTCAATTTTCTCAATAAAACTTTTTGCAAATATGGGAGAGTAAATTTGTAAAGCATATTTTTCAAGGAACAATAGTACATGCAAGTATTAGAAAGACTTTGGCTCAACATTTCTGACCTCTTTTCAATGAAAGATGTGTTTATGCAATCAAGAATTTTATAGTTTAGGAATACAAAGGGAGGTATCATCTAGAGTATATAACGGACTTAAAATTCTTTTCATGTCAACAACATAGGTCATTAAGATCTCCATGGAATAGATCATTCCATACCTCAATATCGATTTGAACTTGCTGCTTACGAAACTATAACGAGTCGTTGCTATGACACTACTTATTTGACTAATGTTACTTACTATTATAGAAGTAATTTCGTATATGGTATTTATTTAAAATTTGTTCTTAATTGATCATTTGTTTTCTTGAACTTGCAAATGTAGTTTGTAAATTAGACAAAATAGTACGAAATGAAAAGTCAATACTAACTTTATTGAAATCAATTTCACGAATTTGCAGATGTGATTGGCAGATTAGAATAAGTTGAGAGTTATTAACAAGGTTATGTCAACAAGGTCGTCCAACAAAATTTAAATAATTAAACTGTTATTAGAAGAGTAATACATAAATACAATGAGCTTTGTTGGGGTTCAATAGCTCATTGCATTTTTGCCATTTTACATGCAAATAAAAGTATGTATTACTCTTTTAATAACAGTTGAATTATTCAAATTTTTGTTGGACGACCTTTTGACATAACCTTGTTAATAACTCTCGACTGATTCTAATTTGCCAATCACATTTGCAAATCCGTGAAATTGATTTCAATAAAATTAGTATTGACTTATCATTTCGTATTATTTTGTCTAATTTATAAACTACATTTGCAAGTGCATGAAAACAAAGGATCAATTAAGAACAAATTTTAAATAAATACTATATATGAAATTACTTCTATAATAGTAAGTAACATCAGTCAAATAAGTAGTGTCATAGCAACAACTCGTTATAGTTTCGTAAGCAACAAGTTCAAATCGATATTGAGGTATGAAATGATCTATTCCATGGAGATCTTAATGACCTATGTTGTTGACATGAAAAGAATTTTAAGTCTATTATATACTAGATGATACCTCCCTTTGTATGTCGGAAATGCTGAGCCAAAGTCTTATCTAATACTTGCATGTACTACTTTTCCTTGAAAAATATGCTTCACAAATTTACTCTCCCATATTTGAAAAAAGTTTTATTGAGAAAATTTAGTACAAACTTACATTTTCATCAACCATTATCAAGGCTGAACGACTCATGGTCATTTGCTATGTTAATTGTATCCCACATTTGTTTAATTTTAACTTTCACATTCCATGTGTTTTTTTTGACTAATATCTAATTTAGAGTCGTGTAAGTCATGTCGATATGATTTAGTAATACGTGCACAGAATTTTATATTAGTAAGGTTTACTTACACTTATAGGAAAAAAAATCTACACATTTCTAATCAAAGTACAATATAATTATCATAATATATAATTAAGAATCATTCAAATCTATACAAAATGTTAGCTTTAGGTAAATTGCTGGAAATTTCCTTATATACTATATTTTTTTGTATGGAACGGTTACCATAATATTTCTATGCAATGAGTACTCTAAATCTATTTCTACTAGTAACTTTGATGACAACAAAGTATAGTTGAACATAGGGGTGTCAAAACGGGTTGACGGGTCGGGGTCGGGTTGACCCGCTTGACCCGCCAACCCGTTAATGTAAACCCGAACACGACCCGTTTAATAAACGGGTCACCCTAACACGACCCGTCATTTTAACGGGTCAACCCGGTCCAACCCGTCAACCCTTTAGTTGATGGGTCATGCCGGGTCTGGGTCGGATTTACCCAACCGACCCGAATTAAGCAGATCTGAAACCCTTTCAGATCTGCTTAATTCAACACAAATGACCCAAAATTCCAAATCAACGACAAAAATAGAGAGACAAGAGAGAGAGCTGGAGAGCCGGAGACGGGCCAGACGGCCGTGAGAGAGAAAGCGGGAGACGGCCGTGAGAGAGAGAGTCGGAGACGGCCGTGAGGGAGAGAGCCGGAGACGGCCGTGAGGGAGAGAGCTGGAGACCGCCGTGAGGGAGAGAGCCGGAGACGGCCGTGAGTGTCAGAGCCGGAGACCGCCGTGAGTGTGAGAGCCGGAGACGGAGAGCAGCGGAGAGACCGCGAGTTCACTGGTTCGGTCTGCCGGTTTGGTTGAGTGGGAAGTTGGAACGATGAGTGTCGATTGACAGTGAGAGAAAGAGAGGGAGATTGAGAGAGAGAGCTGAGAGCCTGAGAGTTTGGGGGGGTGGGGGCTGCGGGTTAATGGGTTATAACACGGAATCACGAATAGCTGAGTGTCTGAGTTTTAGATTTTAGGCTTTTTTTTTTTTTAATATTTTAAACGGGTCAGCCGGGTCACTCGGCGGGTTGACCCGATAACCCGTTAAGGTAAACCCAAATCCGAAAAATTAGTGTCGTGTTCGTGTCGGGTTCGCGGGTCGTGTCAAAAATTGCCACCCTTAGTTGAACATGGTTAAAGACAAGTTTAAGTAGAAAAAGGCCTACACGTTGCAATGGCTGACCCTCACTTTTATTAATCTTCAACAAGCACACAGATACTAGAAATTGACTTCTCTTCAGTACAAAAGGTCATTTAGACTTGGAAGGATATAAAAACATTCGTGAAATGAATACTTTATCTCCTTATGATTTGAGCTTCCAAGACCTTTTTTTTATTTTTTATAAGTAATTTCATTTTCATTAATTAAGAGCAAAGAGACACAACCATAGCACACAAGGAGTATACAAAGAGAGCCCCTAAGCAGACGAAAAAGAAATATAAAGTTCCAAAAAGTCTGCAAAACTAGAAACAAGCATATACCTAAGACCCATTTTAACAATTGAGTAATTAAGAGTCTATTACTATTGCAAAGTCCAGCACTTTGATTTAAATTACAAACTAACATTAAAGGTATTCCAACTTTCGGTCTGAGTTTATGGTTTGGAATAGTAGAAAACTTCAATGAATTTAGGAATTCTATTGGATACATAATATCTTGACCTGGAATGTTACTTTACATATTTAATTTGCAATGACATATGTTTCTTCATCAACAATAATAAGATCAATCCTCTAGTCATTTATTACCTACACAACATCGCTCCTTGGAGCTAAAATTGCTTTATCTCCTAGATACTTTACATTTGTGTATTTAGTCCACAACTGAAGGTAGATAACATTCACAATATCATTAATTAGATAAGTATCATGTTGAATTGTTAAATCATTTGTTATCTCAATCAATGCTTCACCTTCACTATCATTTAATCCACCATCACCCATTTTCAAAATTCATTGTGCAAATTCTCGTACAACATTATCACCAAGATTTTGTTCAAGCCTCATTATTTGTCAAAATAAAAACTCTACAATACTTCCATAATGAAGACCTGTTAACTGATGGCTCAACTATTTGTTCTCTTCAACCTATAGCTAAAAACGATAACATTTGTTGAAAATAACTAGCAAGAACTGTTTTTTTTTTTTTTCCTTCAAATCGTTGTTCTCCTTTGTCTAAATCACTAAAAAGTAAAATATCTCTTAGCGAATGGTCATCCCAAATTATTCGACTCATTCTTGTCATTAGTTCTGCAAGGTGTGAACCCTACTTAAACCCGCAAGTTGAACTTTATGTAACATTATTCAGTATTTGAAGCCTTGAATGAGTAGTTTTTCCACTAGGCAACAACAACACTGCAATTTGAGATGATCCAACTGCAATGACTATCTTTCCTTTTGAGCGTAATCGATATATCAAGGTTCTTCACAGATAACTATTTCTAGTTCCACCATGTCCATAAATGAAGAAAACACCACTTTATTGTATCTAACCGACTTAATTATTACATCATAAATCCTTCTTTGATCAAAATTTAGACCATTAAGAAGTTTGATATGCTCCTTTGCTAAAAGAAAATCATATCGCAATAATCTATTGTTACTTTGTTTGAGAAGCAATGTGTCTGGATATTGCATCGTCTCATATTCTCTCAAAGACCTTCCATTTTTTATCCATAAAAGTTCAATGTGACAAGGTGCATAGTTTTGTAATTGCAAGTCACTAAGATGTAGGTTATGACATTGTAAAATTCTTCTTTGCCAAAGCGGAATGTCTTAAGAACACTAGTAGCAACTTCCCTAAAACCTATTCTTTTCCCTAGATGGAGAGCAAACAAAACTCTTAAAAAGACCTCTGCAACAGCTTCCCTTGGTTGTACCTAAACTAAGGAAATACTAAGGGAACCAAAATTTGTACCCTAAATCTAGAAAAACAAAAGTGATTTCCTTAACATTATTTAAATATAAAAAAGTTTATTTTTTCTTTCTCTTTTCTCGCATTTGTTTGAAACAATATTTAAATGATTTTACTTTCCCTTAGCATTTAATTTAAACAATATTTAAATGGTATAGAAAAAAAATAAGGAAAGTTATTGTAGAGTTTATTTAAACTCCAATAACACATAAAAGCAATTGCTAACAAGAAAAAATCTAGTTAGCGGCCTACCAGTTAGCTCTAAAAATCATAGATATAAACAGAAATGAACAAAATGGTTATAAGTAGCATAATCTAATGCAATTGATACCTGAAAAACTTGTACAAGAACAGGAGGGAGAGTACCTGGTTCTGTTCATTTTTCTTCTCTTCAAATATGTCAATGCTTGCAAAACTGTGCAGGACAGCTTATTTTATACTTTTGTATGCACATCCGGCCTTGAGTTTTGTTTGTCTCCTTTTAGGATTCAGAGTGTGGTATTGGCCAGTGGGATCACAATCGGTTTCACTGCAAAACCTCTACAAACTGATGTGGCTTCTTTCGTGGCAACTGCTACATCGCCGCGTCGATTTGTAAAAAATATATAGTGAATTTTGTAGTGTACCTAGCCAAAATCAGTATAAGAAACTACATCCTTCGGACAGTCCTGATGTGATAGTTGATCTGCATATGAAAACCGACAGTCCATAATTAAATCACACATTCTTATCATCAAAAACAGCCTCAAAATTTCCTTGGAAAACCGAAAAATTGAGGGTGTGTTTGGCAAAGCATTCTCATTTTTGGTTTTTTTGGAATAGTCTTAAAAATTGATTGATGTGATATAAATGTGAAAAGAGTTTTAAATTTTTTGTAAGAGAAAAGTGAAGAAAATTATTTGGTAATTTGAAGAAAGGAGTTTAACTCTTTTTTTTTTTTAGAAAAAAATGGAAAGGAAAAAATAGTGGGTTGCCAAACGGGCTCTCAGCCTTCTAGGAGTTCTGTGAGGGTTCGGTTAAAAGGGCCCTTAAAAAGTCTTTATTTCTTCAAATTTCAATGATACTAACTTCTCATATAACCCTATTCAACATATATGAATTCCAAGCGAATTCCCTAACAAAATCACAAACCCCAAATTTCAAAATTGGGCCTTTCGGCTCTACCAATTTCTGCACGTAATCTGAAACTTTCAGCCCCCCGTCTAGCCACTCCCACATAAAAATCTTCATGGTTTTCCCATAAAAATCATGCATAGTCATAGCCCAAGCATATAAAATCAAGAAGTTAAAAACAATTAAAACTGTTACCTTTAGGTGGTGGGTTTTCCCATATAAATCCTGTTGAGACCACGCCAGAAACGCTGGATTGAGGCGAGGTTCGTAGGTGTCATCATCGGTTGAGAGAAGCTACGGCGGTGGTGTAGACGTCTCATCAATAAAGCCAAAAAGTTGCAAGCCACGGAGGTAGGGGATGAGTTGGGCTTTCTAGAGAAGATAGTTGCCTCTGCAAACCTTGATTGGAAACTGATTGGTGAAATTGATAAGTGTGGTGGAAGGATTTGGTTGCTGGGGTATTGCTGTGGGATTGTGGGTGATATGAGCGGCGGACGTAATGGAGGAAGAAGGGTTGCTACTTGCTAGACATGGTTGCAGCAGAGATGCTCGACAAGATGCCGCAAAGAAAGGCATAGAAAAAGAAAAAGAGGAAGAACAGGGACGACGTTTGTCGCTCGTACAATGTAGCCAGCTGTGTTTTTTACTTCCAATTGGTTTTGGAAATAAAAACCAATTGGACTTGGAGTTGGAGTTTGTGTTTCAGCCAAAATTTGATCTAAATTTGCTCGCCGACTTTTGCTCCTATTAAAGGGGAATTGAGTCAACGTGGAAAAAAAGATACTCGAAAGATTTTTCTTCTATGAAGCCGTAACGCACGAGAGAATTAAAGAGGTTTTTTTTTTTTTTTTAAAAAAAAAAACAATAATTCTCTTGTATGAGTGCAAGGTTTTGGATGTATTGGATTTTGGGTTTTTTCCAGTGTATGTAGATATAGACTTGTTAACTCGACCCCATTAATCTTACTCGACAAACAATTTACAAGGCAATGAAAAGAGCTATTATTTTTTTAGCAGACTGATTTACACAATTCACTAGTTTATATACACGAGTAGATGTTTGTTGTTGTGGGAAAGAAAATCCTGTCATGAATGGTGGCCGTGATCTTTGGTTGAGGAGGTTATGTTCTTGCCTTTCTCAGGAGGTGAGACTCTTTCCTTCTATGTAGTTGGGGGTAGGTGAGGAGATCACGGGAGGATTTATCTCAATACCAAGAAAAGATTTAAAACCATCAACCAGCTATCAAGAAACTGAAAAATGAATATGCTGCATTTGATGCAATGACTCGCAAATTGATGCTCTATAGCGAAGATCATTGTAGTTGTAGCTTCTCAAATTGCCTCAATAGAGCAACCATCCTGTCAGCAGTTTTCGCTGTGGCAAGTTTGTCTCTTTCGGCGACAACCTGTAAAACAATGCCCAGTGATCAAAATCTAAAGCAAATCTAACCTTCAACTTTGTTCCAGCAATTTTGCTGGGGTGTTTTGTATTGTGTTTTTCTATTACAGAAAGGCTCCTTCATCCAAAAAAAAAAGAGTCCCTTCATATTTCTCAAAGAATATGTATGCATATGCACAATCTATTTGTTTTTTTTTCCTTTTGGGATTATATAGAAGCTTTTGATCAGACTTAATTAAAAGAAAAAAGAAAGAATCTTCTGATCATAATAGAATTAGAAACATGAATAATTCACCTTGGTAAAGACTTCAGTGATCTTTGGAATGTGTAGATTGTTAGGGCCTAAAAGTTCCTTATCTGACCTGGGAATCATTAAAACAATGCAAATTAATGGTATTTAACATGGAACTGCAGTTATGCAAAAGACTTGAATGTTGAAAGATGAGAAATAGTTTGCTTTAGGAAGATTCTAACTATGCAAGGTGTTCAGAGGAATATTACCATTCTACCATTGAACAAAGCTGTTCATGCACCACTTTGGCTTCATTTGGGTCATCTTTTATTGGCAAGTAGCTTAACCAGGTGGAAAAAACCTGCAAAATAGCATTATATGGAAGAGTAAAGGGCAATACTTTGAAACACATTCAGCCTACAAAAATAAATGTTACCAGGATGATTAACAGGACGCCAAACATACACTATTAACTGAAGAAATTATCACAATCATGAAAGAATTATTCTCCAATAAGATTTTTTTTTTTTTTTTAAAAAAAAACTTAATAAAGTATTTCTGAAAAAAAAAAAAAAAGGGCATCTAAATCATCTATTAATGCATTAATTGATTGAGAGTGACCCTGTCAGGAAGACATAAAGGACATACATAGGCATGGAAGTTATGCTGGAATTTGCCTCTAAAATCGTGACCTTGTAAGCCCAAGAGAATATAGATATGAAATAAAGGATACCAACTAGCTGAGTATTTTTTTTTTTAAAAAAAAAAATGAAGTTTTTAAGTGGAATGTTCATTATGAGGAGAAATAGTTGATTGAGAGAACTGCTGTGTCACTACAGGCTAAACTCTTCCTCATGTTTCATTATTCAAATTTTATTTCCTGGATAATAGATAGTATATATACAATTATGAATCACCGAGTCTTCCTAAAAGAGAAGAAAATCAGAATATGTGAGGGATACTGTAATATAAAAATGTAAGCCCAATAGTACTTGTCCAGTCCTGGATCTAGAGTGCGATGGATCATAGTTGCATCAGCTTAGCAGCCGGCGTGTAATACTTCATAGAGTGTTGTTAAAAGAATTACAGCTTTTACTACATTTATTATCAATTATGGACTGTCACGTCAGATTGTAAGGAAATAATAGTAAATGCTGTAGTACCCTAAGAATTTTCCAATTTTTCCAATCCAATAATGAGGACACCTAGACAACTGGCAAGCAGGGCAAAGTTGAAGTACCCCAAGAAACTCCTATCATGGTGAATGATCCTGGGTCCCCGTGTTCTAAGATTTTTCTTGTTTTCCATTTATCAGTTAATTGAAATGTCTATCACCAATATTTGACCAACATGTGAAGCAAAAAAGAAGCATAAAATGTGGAATAAAAGCATGAGATATGTACCTGAGGTGCATTAATACTCTCACGATGGAACTTGCATATTTTCCCGAGGGCAGAGACAGCAGTATCATATGCCTTTCTATTTTCTGATCTTAATAATGCATCTGAATGACTTATCACAGAATTCAAACTGACTACAGCAACTACAGAAAGGCGAAAGTAATCATTGATTAATAAAAGTATGATAATGTTATAATTCCTAGTGCATGTTTAACAGGATAAGCAAGTTACCTTCAGCAATATTTTTAAACTTAGATTGGGCAAACTCAGCACAAACACTAATTCCATGTGCAGCTTCCTGCAGACAAGAGAACAGGGAAAAAAAAACTTTTAGATGCACTTAAAATACTATGGGTAATTCATCCAAAAAATAAATACTATGGCCAGCAAAAAACCGCCACAGGCACTAATTGACCGTAAAAAACCTGTTTGACATCTGAGTTCTCATCATCACAAGCTTTCAAGAGGAATGGAAGATATGTGTCATAATACCTGTCCAGAAAACATGTAGGGAAAGACATACAGAATGTACAAATGAAGATCATGAATTCAAACAAACAAAGTTTAAGGGGAATGTACTTATGTGCAGCTTCTTGGCATTGCTGAATTACACAATTAATAATGGAAAAGGCAATCGTTTTCTCTCTAGCTGTGTGATCATCTCCCTGCATGGAAAGACCAAGGAAAAGCGAAAGCATATTATGTGAAGAGAAAACTTTGCAACATGGTAGAGGTACACTAATACCAAATATATGAGTTTATAAACTGTAAAATAAGAATATTTTCTATTTTTACTTAATATGAGGTACCCTAATAGCTGATATTTGGTCATTCTAAACTGCAAAGCCATGTGTTGGTGTTAGTTGTAATTTCATATTTTTACTTAATATTTTCTATTTTTTTGCGACACACTTGATATTTTATGGTTTGCGAAGTCAAAGCAAACATGTACATTCTCTAGAGTAATTCTACACAGCGCGCTGGAGTCCCTTCAGCGTCCCTCCCACTGGTTTTAATTTTTTTTTTTTTCCTAAAAGTCAGCCATGCCACGTTAGAGGGAGGGACGCTGGAGGGACTCCAGCGCGCCATGTAGAATTACTCCGTTCTCTACAGGGTATTCTTGTCATGGTCCTTCTGCAGTAACAAGATGAAAAACTGTCTGCAGTCTATATTTTGCTTTGTATTGTTTTAAGCTATCCCTAATACACTATGACCCCAAAAGATTGAATCCAACCATGAAAAATCACTCAATTTTTTTGTAACTACAAAATATTTTAATACCAATCAGTACAAGTAGATGTGTGTCACTGAAAGGTGGTTTCGTCTACTCTCCAAATTATATATAAGTGGCCACTTCGTTTGAGAGGTCCCTTCTACCGAACTACAAAAGAATGGTGATGCTAAGGATAAAAGTTCAGAAGTGAATGAACTCATCAAATTGAATTTTTCGAGTTCATGTGATATGTTACCAAAAGGATGCACTAGCTAGTATTGTTCAATAGTGCAATGCTATGAGACAAAAGACCAAAGGAGAATGTAGAATGAAAGTGATGCGGGACGCCAAACACGAGCCACAAATCATGTGTAGGGACATCGACATTAGAGGATGCCCAGGCCATGACCTTGTGATTGAGTGATTGAGAGTTGGATCATTATGGGGCTTTTATTAGTTTGCATTTTTGTTTTATTGTTGAGAAATGCTATACACTTCCTTACGTGGTTTTTAAAATCACTATTAGATCAAAATGAAATAGTGTAGGAATGAGAGTATGTGTAACATTACTCTTTATTGTTTATTTTTAAGACTGGTTTTATTATTTTATTTTGGGCTTTATGTTATTTTTAGCGGGCCATTAGAGCATTAGCAGCAGCTTCCCTTAAACTTCGTTCCCTTCCCTAGTGTAGGGAAAACTGTTAAAAAAACACAAAAAAGTCCCTGCAGCAGCTTCCCTAAGTGTTCCCTAAACTATAGAAATACCAAGGGAACCACTTTTGGTTCCCTTCATCTAGGGAACAAAAAATGGTTCCCTTAGCATTATTTTAATATAAAAACTTTCTCTCTCCTCTCTATCTTCTCTACCATTTGTTTAAAACAATATTTAAATAATTTCTCTTTCCTCTCTCTTTCTTCTAGCATTTAATTTAAACAGTATTTAATTCATATAAAGAAAGATGAAGGGAAGCTGCTGTGGAGTGCATTTATATAGGGAACTAAAAAATGGTTTTGTTCCCTACATTATAGAAAAGTTGAAGGGAAGCTGCTGCTAATGCTCTTAGTCCAAGTACGGTTAGGGTTTAATTCATAGTCTATTTAAACCTAATTTTCTATTGTATTTAGAAATTTATGATGAAGTGATAAAAGTGAACAACTGTTTGTTGTCTCCCTCCTCTCTTTTCTCTTCTGTTCTTCTCCTTCTTTCTTACTTTTTTTCTTTGTTTCTTTTCTTTCTTCCATTTTTCTTCTCAATCTCATGATTGTCCTACATCAGAAAGAGGACAACATAATGATAGTACACATGAAATATAATCATGCATTGAATTGAATTTTCTCAGTTCATGCAAGATAGCTGCAGGAGGGTGATACAAACTTTGGGTAGAACTCACTCTTGAAAACCGGCTTACAAGGAGAGGGTACCCAAGAGCTTATATACACATAGTTAAGGCTAGACTTAACCCATGTGAGACACCAGGATCATAATATACCACCACGCTCCATAGGCAACGTCCACGGCGGCCCCTTCTATTGACACTGGCCCAATAGTAGCCTTTTCTTTTTTGGCGGCTCCACTTATCTATCAGTATTCCATAACTTAATACTATGCCCATACAAAGTACAAAGACATTTTAATCCGGCCTATAGGTTGCCTCCTCCATGACTCAACTACAAAGCCGCAACCCCTTCGATCCCACACGTGACAGGTTGTATCTGATCTCATACTTGACGTAGTGGCTAGCTATGATACCAAATGATACAAATCTTGGATATAACTCACCCTTAAAAACCGGCTTACAAGGAGAGGGTGTCCAAAAGCTTATATACACATAGTTAAGATTAGACTTAACTCATATGGGACACCAAGATCGTAACAGGGGGAAAACTAGCTAGTATTGTTCCATATATTTTCACTTGCAAGCCACACACCTACCAGCAAAAAGATGCCCCAAATTATCAGCAAGAAGATCATTTTATCCTTTAGAGTTAATACAAAAAGCTACGATCATAAATCCTTTCAAAGTTTCCGAGCACAACTGCACAAGAAATTATTGTGAGATGCATAGATTGCTTGTGCGCATTAAATATCCTAATAATATAATGCATTTTGAGGCATTACCATAAGCATCTATAAGAAGCAAATGATAGATGGGAACTAAAAAGGGTAGTAGTCAAAGAGAATATAATTACTAACCAACATCGCTGTTATATCTGACGAAAGTTTCTCAAAATAAGGCATGAATTTAGTCTTAAATACTTTGATCATCGTGATCAAGCAATTCCCAGCCTGTACCAAGAAAACAGTATGAGACCTGCAAAAAAAGTAGATTATTGTTCTCAACCGATAAGATACAGTGAAAACAAAATCTGAAAACGGACTTGTTGAAGGATATCTTCCAATTGCTCTTCCTCTTTCCTATGAAAATATTCATCTGCTTTTCTTCCTGCCATTTCCAGATTTCTACATGAATACAAAGCTAGCACATACTTCATCGCATGTGCAACCCACCCGATCTGTGCTTCAGGGAAAACTAATCCAGATATCTGTACAAGAAAAGTGAGATCCTTGTGAGATAATTGTAAACATATATGCCATGACAGTGAACAGTGTAAAAAGCTCTTTAGAGTATTTGCTTAGAATAGAATTTAATGTAGATTATGCATTCAAATTTGAAATTGTGCTCTCCTCAATGATGACTCACAATTGTTGAGGGCACAATGTGATATGACAAACATCCTTAGAAAGGTTTTTTTAAATGAACAAAAAAACCACACTTCCTTATAAAGGTTAATTTCTTCAGTAAGGGAGATGACAAACCTCTACACATTTGTTTAGTGAGTTTAGCATTCTTGCACATATTTCCTTCTCTGGTTCCTGCAAGGCGATTGTAGTTTTAACCTTAAAGTGCTTCACCATAGAGAAAATATGACAAATGTATTACATACTGGATACTGAAAAAGAAAAGGTGTCAAATTTGTGTCTAGTAATAACATTCAATAACCATAATCAAAAGGATGATCCTGTTCATAGCTTTTACCAAAGCAGTTATAATTAAGATGACTAATTTCTTAACATAACACATCTATATGGATAATATACCAGACGTATCACATACTGGAAATTAAAAAGAAAGAGTCAAATCAGCATCTGGTAATAACATTCAATAACTATAATCAAAAGTATGACCTCCTTCAAAGCTTTCACCAGAGCAGGTACAATTAAGGTGACTAAATTCTGAACATAAGACATACTATTCCCTCCAGATTCTCCCTTTTGAATGGCCAATATTGCTGAACACACTAATTCCGGCATGGCTAGAAACAGAAAGTGAATAAATTAAACCACATAACCATATGACCTATAAGAAATGACATTAGGAATTGCAATTATATGTTACCTGAAACAGAAGTCATTCTGGTTTCAAAATGGGGATGAAATTCTAGCAGCGGAACCAAAATTTTAGCAACCTAAATCATGTAAAATCACACTAAGTTATATCGATTATAGTTGAGATCAAAATCCTTGGGAAGAATCGATATTGAATGCACCACAACTAACCTGATTGACCCAAATAAAAAAATTTTCCTTTAACTGAACAGCACAGCAGAATAGCAGGTTACAAGCTGATGCTTTTTCCCTTAAGATATCACTGCAAGACACCTACAGCCATTAGTGAAAGCAAAAATGTGCTTGCATTATCTTTATGAAAATAAATCTATTTTAAAGTCTTGAAAGTCTATCACAATCTCTTATACACAGAGGCAATCATCTTGTATATTTTTTGTCAACCTAGGCGACGAATTCCCGGCCAGCTAGCAGTAACACCAACAGCATAATAGGAAATTGGAATTCTACTTTTCCGGGGAGAGAGAGAGACACACACACAATCTATTAGTATGACATCATATCCTCTCAGCTGTCCTCTAACTATTGAAGATAATTGTAACGACCTAGGGAAAAGCGCTAAATACATCTATGCTATCACCCCAAAAGGAATAGTCAATTTGAAGTTTTCTTAGAATCACTTATAAAGTCCAGTTTTACCTAATAACTAAGCAATGTAGGACTTAGCATTCATGACAATTTTTATAATCTACCCACTCTATATTGGATACTCCTCATCTTCCCAATGTGGGACCGAGATGTTACAACAATGATGACCAACCACTAAATAAATCTAAGGATAAGCAATGATAAGGATACTTGTGTTTACATGATATACATCAGATCGTTGTAACCACTTTGTTGTAATCTACTCACTTGTAATTCATTCAATTATATATATAATCATAACTCCTCTCGTGTAAGGTTGAGGGAGTTTATATTATTTTCAACCACATTCACTGTTTGTACATGGTATCAAAGCCCTACAAGAAAAAGTCCTCTCTTGTCAATGGTAGACAATTCTTCCTCCAGTTCCTCATCTTCCTCAGCCAATTTTACCACAAATCCTATCTCTTCAACTTCTTCACTGCCTACCCTTGTTCACCTTCACCAACTTATTACTATCAAACTGAATAGGGACAACTACCTTCTCTGGAAGGCTCAGGTTGTTCCCTATTCACTTGGGCAACATCTTTTTGGTATGTGGATGGCACTATCCCATGTCCTCCTCAATTTATTCCAAACCCCAATCCCACTGCTGATGGTCCCTCCTCCATTACTCATCCTGCCTTTCTCATATGGTGGCAACAAGACCAAATCATACTGAGCACATTGAATTCCTCCCTTTCTAAAGGAGTTCTTAGCCAGGTGGTTGGTCTTGCTACTTCACGAGATGTCTGGTTAACTTTGGAGCGCCTGTTTTCTTCACACTCCTAAGCTCATATCATGCAGATTAGATACCAGCTCTACACAATGAAGAAAGGCAATCTTTTAATTGCTGATTATTATCAAAAGATAAAATACTTGCTAACACCTTGGCAGCTATTGGACAACTTCTACAAGATTTTGAGGTGGTGTCGTACTTAATTGCTGGACTTGACTCCAACTATGACTCCTTAGTCACTTTGGTCACCACGCAGGTTGATTCCATGGCCTTGGAAGATCTCTATGGCCACCTTCTCCAACATGAGCTTTGAATTGAGTAACAACACTCTAGTCTTGATCTCAGTTTTTCTTCAGCTAATGCAGCAACTCGTGGGGGCTTCTTCTTCCCGTGGTCCAGCCAATATGTCTCACAATTGTTCGCAATCTAATGTGTTAGAATATAAATTAAATGATTAAATTCATCACTTCCTATTAACTTAAGCTTTTGGAATAACATGATATCAAAGTAAAGGTCTTGGGTTCGAACATTGTTTCCATCATTCACTTCCTATTTTAGTTAAAATATTCCATATGTTGGGTTTCATTTATTAAAGGGGAATTTAAGCCCATACTTGAGGGGGAGTGTTAGAATATAAATTAAATAATTAAATCCATCTCTTCCTATCAACTTAAAATTTTTGGGATAAGTGGTGATTTACCACAATGCCCTACCAGAGGCTGGGGCCATGGTAGAGGACAGTTTTCTAGGTATTTCATAAGACAAGTCATAGATTTGATCACTCTTATCAGAGTGAGCAATCCAACAATATGTCTGCATTTGTGGGTACACCAAATTCCTTCCAAATCCCAGTCAACATGTTTATCATCGTAGAGTGAGAAGGAGGAGAAATTCATGTCGTGTGTTCCTTACTCTTAGTGTAGTTGGGAGCATCATGTATACTATGTTGTGCACTCGCTCAGATATTTCACAAGCAGTTGGTGTTGTTAGTCACTACATGGTCAATCCTGGCATGGTTCACTGGCAGGTAGTGAAATGGGTACTCTGGTATTTACGAGGGACTACAAATGTTGATTTGGTGTAATGACAGAGGCAGTGGTATCGGTTCCAATGTCATTGGGTATGTCGATTCAGATTATGCTAGTGATCTAGATAAGAGAAGATCTCTGAGAGGTTATGTTTTCACTCTTCCGGGGTGTGCCATTAGTTGGAAAGCAACATTACAACCAACAATTGCCTTGTCCACCACAGAGGTAGACTATATGGCAGCGGTAGAGGTAGTGAAAAAAAAGAAATTTGGCTAAGAGGTCTAGTTGGTGATTTGGGTTTGCAGTAGGATGAAATTGTTGTATTTTGCAATAGATATAATGCAATACATTTGACTAAAAATCAAATATATCATGAGAGGGCCAAAGCCATTTATATCAGATATCATTTTGTTTGAGATGTTGTGACATAGAGTAATATCATAGTGAAGAAAATTTTCACGGCATAAAATCCAGCGGACATGTTGACTAAGCCAGTTCCGGTTCTCAAGGTCAAGCATTGCTTGCACTTAATTGGTGTTTGTAGTTTGTGATCGCCCTTAGGAGTGTTGGAGGAGACATCATGAGGAGATTTGCATTGAGTACTTGATGGAATTCAAGTCAAGGTGTAGATTTGTGATGCGGTGACTTGAAATACATCAAGTCACATGGCCCAATTGTCTTTTCTATTTCCAATTGGTTTTGGAATTGCACTAGCGGCAGAAACTCTTTCTCTTCACCAACTTGAACACCTTTGTTTTTAGCCGACTTTAAACTTCTATAAAGGACACCCCTATTCGGCCTTTTGTGGACTAAGCGAAAAATAGAGAGTGACATTGTGAGAAGAGAACACATTGAGAGTTCAAGAAAGTAGCCGCTTGGTGTGAAATAGAGAGATCGTGAGAGAGAAAATAGCTGCACTTTTTCTTAGACTTTTGTAGTGCCGCATGACTTAGAGAATTTAGAGGTTTTCTCTTTTGTCAAATTCTCTTTTGTGTGAAGTGAAATTTAGGTGTATTAGGGCTTTGGATTTTGAGTGATTTTCTCTCTACTACTTTTTGTACTCCATCTTTTAATAGTGAATTTCCTCCTAATCGTCTCTACTTGTGGATGTAGGCTTGTTGAGCCAAACCAAATAAATCTTAGTACCCTGTGTGATTGGGTTATTTTTTTTCTATTCTTTTTCTGCTTCTTTGGGATCCTAAAATTATTTTGCCACACAATAATAAAAAAAATTACAAGTAATAAAGCAAAGAAAATACCACATAAGCTACATAGTAACAAGTTTTCAATGAAAGGTTCTGCAAAGGACAAGTTTTACGAAAGTTAGATTTGCGAAAGAAATTTACACATAAATGTTTAGTTAGACTATTATCATGAATACAATAAGGGGAAAATATTAAAAAGCCCCCCTCAACTAACAACTGTTTTTAATAAAGCCCCATGAAGTGTCAATTAGTGCAGTTTGACCCATCAAATTACCAAAATGTGACAAAAATGTCATTTTTCAGATTTTCTTCCTATAATACCCTTAGTTTCTTCTTTTTTTTTTCTTTTTTTTTTTTTTTAAAAAAAAGCCTTGGGGTGATCAATCCACCACATAAGGGTGGATCGGCCACCCTAGTGGGTTGGAGGTGTGGCTTGCCAGCCACCCCCAATTTCTTTTTTATTTTTTATTTTTAAATTGGTTAAGTTAAATTTAGTTTTTTTTTTTTAAAGAAAACTAAGAGTATTATAGGAAGAAAATATGAAAAATGGCTTTTTTGTCATATATTGGTAGTTTGATAGGTCAAACTGCACTACTTGACACTTCATGGAGCTTTATTAAAAACGGCTGTTAGTTGATGGGGCTTTTTTATATTTTCCCCATAAAGTGTTAACTGTTTATGAAAGGAATTGTTTTCTTAGCAAAGTAACTTTTATGATTTTAGTAAAATTCCATTTGTTTGTGAAGGAATGTTTTCAAAAAATAATGTAATGATTTACACAAATTAGTTTTAAGTATGATCATAGATGAGCTATGAAATGTTTACATAGTTACACTCTAACACTAACTTGCTTGCTTACTGAGTTTTGGACTCATTCTTCCATCTATAAACGTTGTTTACAAAGAAAAGAAAAGTAGTACTAATAGCAGGACAGAGATGACAAAGATCAGAAGCTCGAGCTAAGCAATAGTAAGACATAAGGTATAAAACATGATACAATTTTATGTAAAATTGTAAGTGAGCAACATGATATGTAAAGTTGACAGGACTGAGGATTGCCATGTGAGGATTTTTGAGTTGACAAGTTATGTAGCACTCACATTATGTTACAGTTGATTAGAGCTCTAGTGTATTTGTATGAATGGGAGGAAAAAGTTTAAATTTATCCATTGTTCCAATCCTATGGTATGTGTATTAATTATGTTTCCGCTATCATATAATAGGATAATATTCTTAAAGGTAAAGAGTAAGTGAGTAGCGCACCCAATATTAATTTATAGGAATTTTTAGTTAGGGGCGTTACACCTTGTCCATTAATGATTGAGCGTCTTTTATTTGTAATAATTAGAAATCCTTGTCCATTAAGGGTTAGGAGTCCTTATTTGGTTCCATTAGAATTTCCTAGTAATCTTAGGATTAGGAGTTGTTGCCTATTCAAAAGCAGCTTTTGGCTATTTTTAGTGAATTGTGTTTTTGGTTTCTATAGAGGAGTTTCTCTTGTTCTTCAAACTTTTGGGTAGTCTTTTGAATCAACCAATTGTTAATACGAGTAACGGCAAAGTTCGGATTGAGCATATGGCTTCTAGATCATTGGTCTTTGGTGTTTTCTCACAACAATTTGGCATTAGAACTGTGGGTTCTTTGTTTGGATTTGGAGCTATTTTAGTTTTGCTCTTGGATTGTTTTATCAAACGGATAGTTATTTCAATAGCTTTCAAATATATTTTTTGCAGAGTGTTTGCTTCGATTAGGATTTTATGATGATACCTATTAATTCATTTGCAAAGTTGAATATAAAGAAATTTGATGGAAAAATAACGAGGGCTTGTTCAAACTTTGGAAGGTAAGGTGGAATACCTATGACAATGTGACTAGAGATTTGTTGTGACTTGATTCAATGGAGGAATTTTGTTTATGTGACTTGATTCAATTTACGCAGAACAAGAGATTTGTTGTGACATGGCTTGAATTGAATGGTGGTGCCATATACCCATTACATGGGATTAAAATCCTTTGAAAGTTGGTTAACACTTTAGCTGACTTTCTTATGTGATTTGGCAACTCTTGTTATTTTTTTGGAAGCAAAGTTTACTTATAGGCTCTAATTCCTCTTCCTTGTTGGTCATAAATTTTGATGGCCAAGGAATACTAATATTTCTTTTTGGACAAGGAAAACATTGGAATAGCAAACTACTTATGTGAAAAGGAAAACATTTTCTTCCACAACAAGAAAACTCAAGCAAGTAACTAATTGAAAATAGGAATTTGAGGCAACTTTCAATATAAAGTATATAATTGATCTTCAAAAATATTGTCAAAATATTTAATTTCTAGTAGCACTAAAAAGTTAAGGCAAACCTTTGATGAGATGATTCATCAGTGTTTACGTCAACGCTCAGTTTTGCAGACCAAAGAAAAATAGGCATTAAATCTCTAGCGTAAGGTGCAAAACTCTGTCCTAGGCATTTGCAGAGTCCTAACCATGCCTGCAAAACAGTTAGGCATTTATCACGTATAAGATTGTAAACAAGGGTGACGATTAATTACTTGATCATTTGATATGAAATATGAAAAACAAAATAGAATATTCACATACCTGTAACAGGTGGATTCTTATTGAGTGATCTGTGTAGAGCGAGGATTGGTGTAGTGACACAAGAACTTCTATCACCTTAATCAATTACCAGTTTAGTAAGTTTAATACACACATATTCATTAAAAATCTGTGACTGCTTTGGTTCAGAGTATTTGGAGGAGTGTCATTCCAATTGGTTATCAAAAAATGTCATGTATCTACGGAGAAACCAAAGTAAAACATTATTCATGAAGAAAATGCACTTCCCTCAAGTCTGTCATGGAAACAAACACCCAATGCATTTAAAAGGTTCAACTCAATGCTGAAACCACTCTGCCAAAACAAATGTCCCAATGCATTTAAGAGTTTCAAAAACATCTAAAGTATTTGTTAAAATGGTTGGTAATTATAAGGCACTCGCCTTTAAACCTTCACTACCCTTTAGTTTAAGATAAATCCCTCAGCAAAAAAGTAAAAACTTCTATAACAAAACTAGAAATTCAAAACATTTTCTTGTTCATACAAGTGTAACTCGCTCAAACTCAATCCCCTTTCAATATATACATTCCCTATGTCCACGGACTAAAAAAATAAAATGAAAGGTCGATTTCACATCAACAATTCCCATAACAAATATTTCAATGGAATTGGTTTCATCACTCTACAGTGAAGTTCTCCTGTATTCTTCTTCTTTTTTTCAATTGTCCATTACTTGTCAAGTCCACAAAAAAAAAAAATCGATCTAAGTTTTAGCCTTTGAGCTGCAAAAGACACCTGGAAATGGAGATTGTAGAGTTAAAACTAAATTTTCTTACTTATCTTGCCATGTAATCACAATTGTTTCTTTAGAGATCGCATTGTAAAGAAAATATTCGAGTTCAATTTCCTATGTTTCTAGTAGGCAGCTCATAATGTTGTTTGAAGACAAAACTAGGTACCATAATGATATTAAAATTGACAACCATTGACAAGAAATTTTTTTAACTGAATTTACTTTGAAAGTGCCGAAAAACATAAATAAACTCAATTCACATTCCAAGAAAGATAAAATGAAAGTTTGCTTCTGATATTGTCCAGATGCCTAAATTATTCTAGTCTCCTTCTACTAATGCTGTACATGACTTAGTCCTATTATACAGTAAAGACAAACAATTGCTGCACCCCTTTCCCTATCTGTAGCATGACTGTTCAAACAGAACATAAGAAAGGAAAGCAATATAGGTTTTAAGAGAGTGAATTCCTTTTACCAAAGTATGCCTGGAAATTTCTTGCTTGAATTTTATGTCAGAGTTCTATAGAACATTAAAACAACTACCAGATGGTTGTATCAATAGAACCAAAACAATATTATATGATATGAATTCTCACCTTCTTAGCATCATTCATAAATTTCTCCTTTCCAAAAGCCACTGCAATGGAAGTAATGCACTCAACTGATTTGGCACGGAGCATTAGCTTAGATGCATCACTTTCATTGAAGAAAATAGCTTTCAAGGAAGCCATTGTGGCATCATAGTATATATGGAATTGGTCCTGCAGACATGCATGAATGGATAGAACAAATAATAATTTTTTTTTAAAAAAAAAAACCAGAAACACAAGAAAATGAAAAAAAGAAGAAGAAGCATATGCTGCATTACTATACTTGTGATGAAATTGCAATTGACGCCAGAGTAGCCATAGCCTCCTCCTGTAGCTGCTGGTTCTCATTCTGGAAATAAACATGTGACATGAATATTAATGCATGATAAATTCAGAAATTGGGAAACCAATATAACTCGATATAAGAATTTGGGTCAGGGAAAAGCTTCATTGGTTTTAGTTTGTGCACAGACATATATGTTTAAAGATACTAGCAGAAAAATGTTCATCATGTGCGAGTTTGTATTCTTCTTCACAAACAGAACCTAAGACCTACCCAACCTCACTCACACCTTTACCACCGTAAATAAGTAAGGAAGCTCAGAGTTTTAGGCAGATTTACACGTGTGCTCTAACAAGGTGGAAGTAACAATATTGGTGATACTGCATTTTATACCTGCAGGAGTACAAGCAGTTTGCTCACTATTTCCTCCAAGTAAGGTGTTAAATCATTTGGAATACAATCCTTGCTGAACAAACGAATTTCCAGAGCAGCACGTTCCTGTAGGGGAAGTTTTATTACTGAAACACTAATATGTAATTGCATACGAAGCAATACAATGAGTACAGATCTAAAGTTCTAGAATATCTACTTGTTATTTGATAGAGGCAAACATTTTGTTGGAAAGATGACTGATATTTACATAAAAAGGATAAGGGAAAAATATAAAAAAAGCCTCATAAAGTGGCAAGTGTGACAGTTTATTACATCAAACTACCAATATGTGATAAAAATGCCACTTTTTATATTAGCTTCCTATAATACCCTATTTTTTTAAAAAACTAAAATTTAAAAAAAAAAAAAAAAAAAATCCAAAGGTTGGCCAATACACCACATGGGGGTGGATTGGCCACCTCCAGAGCATTGGGGGTGGTTCAGCTACCCCTAAACTAGTTGGGGGTGGCCGTGAGAGCCACCCCCATGGCCTGGGGGTGGCCGCTTAGCATGGGTGTGGCTGTGAGCCACCTTCCATGGCTTTAGGGGTGGCTAATCCACCCCCATGTGATGGATCGGCCACCCCCAAGGTTTTGTTCCTTTTTTAAAAAAAAAAAAAAAAAAAAAAGCATTTAGTTTAGTTTTTTTAAATAAAAAAAAAAAATTTAGAGATTAAGACTATGGGTATTATAGGAAGATGATCTGAAAAGTAGCATTTTTGTCACATATTGATAGTTTGATGTATCAAACTGTCACACTTGCCACTTTATGAGGCTTTATTGAAAACGCTTGTTAGTGGATGGGGCTTTTTAATATTTTCCCCAAAGGATAAGTATCTAACTTGTTAGGCTGGCATAAATCTATGAAGACTGTAAGGTTGAGTGTAGATAAGGATTTGAATCAGTGAGCTGAAAGGAAATAAAGGCCAAAACTGATTGGTGAAAAAGTAGACTATTGGTACTGAGAGCTATGAAAATCCTTAATAAGTTTTAATATTTCCAAGGTTCTTGCAGCCTTTTGTAAATGCCAATCTATCCATTTACTTGCTTTATTTCTTTATAATGAGAAATGATGAATCCCTGACTTGCCATTATCTTCCTCAGTATGAGTTATAGGAAAATAATTATTAAAAAGGAAATTGTATTCTGTTACAACAAAATTGTGTAAATAACTGTCTATTATATAATTTAAAATCTATGAACGAGTATCACAGCAGATTTAGGATGCATAAGTTTGGCAAATCTATAACAGTAACAGGAAAAAAAAAAGAAAAAAGAAAGAAAGAAAGGATAATACTTTCTATCCCGAAGAATTGATATAAGATAGAATGTGCATAATGAATAAATTAGCAACACCTAAATTCCAATATTAACAAGCTGCAAGAGACTGAAAGGCGTTATGTTTCACATTGAAAATGCATGTTATAGCTGTGATATTGACAATCAAAATTCATGAATGTGGTTATTTTAGGAAATGAAGTGATCATGAGTAAAGCAATAGAGAAAGCGAAAAGTAATATACCTGTTATAGCTGTGATATTGACAATCAAAATTCATGAATGTGGTTATTTTAGGAAATGAAGTGATCATGAGTAAAGCAATAGAGAAAGTGAAAAGTAATATACCTGCAAGTGGGGAAAGCGGGAATCTGCAATCATTGCAGTTAGTTCAGGCAACATCTTATGATTATATTCAACTTGTAATGTTGGCCTCAAGTTTATACTTAGTATCCTAACCACACTCACAGTAGCCCAGCGAACTCGAGGGTTCTGATCTTTTAATGAATTTGAAATCATTGTCACAACTCGCCCAAGATAATTTACGATTGCCTGTGCCAAGAGAAACGAATAAAAACACACACACACAATATATATATATAATATATATATATATATATATATATATATATATATATAGAGATGAGAGAGAGAGAGAGAGAGAGAGAGGAGAGAGAGAGAGAGAGAGAGAGAGAGCCTGTTTAATCAGTTAACGTTCAGCATGACCTTTGTTATCACTTTTTTTCAATCTTTTGGATATAGAGTCACCAAATTAATCATGAGATATCTTTTAGTACTATGTCCCTCATTGAACATAACTGCCTTCAACAATTCTTATATATGATACAAACTGTAGCTAACTATACTCATGTCATTGTACAAAAGGAAAGTAAGAGTTTCCCAAATGTTGAGGCAGAAGGCAACGAAATAAGTGCTTAGCAGATTTATTTTCAGTCCTGTTGGAGGCTTAAACTCATTTTGTATCTTTTCTCGAGTATGGAACCTTGTCTCTAGTTTTTCTTGAGGACATAAAGATTTTATGTATCGATAGTCCAAATCAACTCAAACCAATTCTACTACTATCATTACAATGTTTTAGAAGTTTGCTTTTTAAGAGAGACAAAAGAAAAGAAGAGGAGGAAGAAAGAAAGAAAAATTAGAGTCTTTTAGAAAAACAAAAAGGATGTAAAAACCAATGATTTGAAATTCAGTTAAAGCTCTCACTATTTTACATAAATTTATGTGCAAACACAAACTTAATTGTTCCTTGACATGATTAAGAAGGCCTTTGATAATCCCCAAATGCCTGTGTCTCCACACAAAAAACATGGACAGAACGCAAACAGGGGAATTGCAAAGGGCTCTTCCTTTGCTTTAACCATGCATTAACTTCTATTAATATTAACTTTAAACCACACAACATTCCACATCATTGTAACCCTAACTAAGCTAACAGAATAGAGTGATACACAAAATGCCCTTTTCTTTCTGGGCAACAGAAAAAGTATAGATTTTTCACTGTAATCCCTGAGAAATCATCCCATGAATAGACATAGTGATAAAATAGCCAAAAAGAACTGTTCTATTAAGAAGCACTTTCTGCTGACACACACGCTCACATAGTACACCTGGGGTCGCAGAACACAAATTTTGTGATTCTTTCTCCAATATGTGCACACGTGTGTGATAAAAGATACCCTATTGAGAGAATAACAGATTGAGTGGCCATAAAATAAGAATTTAATTTCTGAGATGGCAATATCAGAATTTGGAAAAAGGTAAAAGAAAAGATAACAGTACTAAATGAAGAAGAGCTCAGAAGCTTTATAAGAGAATAGGATTACCAATGCTATCAATGCTAAAACAAATACTCACTCAACAAGCTCTGAATTATTTATTTATCCAATAAAATCACAACCTACAGAACGTCAAACAATGAAATTCAGAAGATTGAATAAGAAAACAATTCGGGTTACCTCTGGGTGTCTCTCTGCAATTACAGAAAGGGTAATGATTCCGGCGTGACGCGTCTGCCACTCCCGACCATCCCTTATATATTGTAGTATCAAATCCAAAGCAATGGGCAGGTAGAGATCCCCAGGCACTGCAGATGAAATCATATCTAACAGGTAAATTCCAAGATCATAACTCGTCGTCTTCCCCGCATTCTCACCCTTGTTAGCATTCACAATATACCATTCAGGATCATCTTCAATAAGTACAAGCATGTCCATTGAAGTTGAGACTAGCCTGTTTACAATCTCGCCATGCAGGTTCTTCATCATAGCAGACATTTCCTTTCTCGCAGAATCGTTGACTGCCGTAATAACCTGAAGGGCTGCATACCTTGTGTCCTCCCCTACACAATCAACCTCGGCTATTTGAACCATTGATTCACACAAAAGTTTCAAGTGCTTTGTAAAGAAACCGGGGACTATTGCAGCCAACCGAGACAAGTCCTTCAGACCCTCTTCAAGATACATGTCATTCATCTGATTGAGAAAATCAATTAGCAACTTTAACATTGCAGGCAAAAGATCTCCTCTGTTATCATAGTCAACATCAAAACCTGCCAACTGCTGCACCAACGGGGATGAAGCAGAAAAGGCCAAGAAACGGATTACCATTTTAGGCGAACTTAAGCAATTCAAGAATGACAAGTACAGAGAATCAAAATTTGGCCTCAAGACTCGGCCCATATTCAATGGCAAATCATAGAACACCATAAGGCCCAATTCTTTAATATCTTCGTCATTCGAATTAACAGAGGAAACTATATAATCAAGAAGCTCCTGCCAATCTCCGTGTACTGTATTAAAGACCCTGGAAGCAACAATTGATATTGACTTGGACAGAGTCGTGAAAATGGGGTTTAATCTCTGCCGTTGAAAGCAAGCAAAAATCCCGGGCTTAAGCTCGGTTAAGATCATGGGGGAGATATTGGTTGACTGGCGAGATAGAAGGCCGTGGAGGAGTGTGGCGTAGTGGGAAGTGATGGGGATGTCCGTAGAGGATTCAAGGAGGTGACTAAGCTTGAGTGAGAGAGTGTTGGGATAGTGATGGCTGCAGTAGGCGTAGATGGCATCGGCTTGGATTCTCTGTGGGTCTTCTTCTCCTTGTGGTGGGGTCAGGTTGGAGATGATAAATTCCATTGATGCGAGGCCTGGGGAGAGAAGAAGCTCTCGGACTATGGTTTTGAGCGACGCGGTGAACTCCATTAGAGGCAGAAAGAAAGATTAAGATTTTCAAGACTGGGAGAGAGAAAGATTGAGACTTTGAAATGAGAGTTTTGGAGGGGTTTTTAAAAGAGAGAGAGAGAGAGGGGGCTTCACGAGGAACGTACTTTCTGTTATGGTAGTTAGCCACGTCAGCTGAGAAGGAGTGCACTTTTGCCATTCAGAGTAAAAGCCTGCGCGTGTGCGCGCGCGCGCCTGTGATTTCGGGTATTAACGGTTTTGTGCTTTGGTTTTTGAATTTTCGCGCAGGAAGAAATTAAGTACGACAGAGCCAAAGGCAAAGAAAGCAAAAACGGAGAAGAAGGTAAAGAAGGGCAAGGATCCGGGACAGAATCCGAAATTCTTATCGATAAAGCATGAATGAAATATATTTCTAAAATAAGGGGCGAAGCATGAATGATATATATATTAAAATCGAAGATTAAATCAATATATAAGAAATAAAATTAATATTCATGGAGTGTTAAGAAAATATAAGCAAAAGAAAAAAAAAATTAATTTTTAATTCAATCACTTATCAAAATAGAATCCGACATTCTTTTAGATCTTAAAAATTATTTATGATTGAATCGATACTAAATTTCGTAGCAATTTTTCTCTCGATTTACAACATCAAAGGAGCAATTAAGAATTTATCTTTAATTTTGTTACGAAGCTTAGTTTTGAGAATATTCATTACTGAAAATGCTTGTTTGTTGTTACGGTAAAAATAGGAAGAATAAGCATAAATATAACAGCTTGATAAACAAGTTAGTAAATAGTTGATCTTCTGGTACTTATTAACCATTGCCATAATTCATAAATATTTGATAATATCTGAAAGTCTAAATGTTAAATTACATTATGCTCATAATGCTGAAATTCTAAAAAACTCGTGGATAAAACTTGTTTAACAACTAAAAAATATCATGATTCTGAAATATTCATGTGCAACTCAAAGATCAAAAGACGAGCTGAGAATAAGCAACTCCATCGCATACTCACTAAATCGAACATTTAATTTTGATAATCTATTGCGGCAAAAAAAAAATTACTCAATTGTAAAGTTAACCTATTGATGGCAAGGTCGACCTCGTCTCTTAACATAACAAGCATTCATATATAAGACATCTATGTTGCATTCCTTGCAAAATGGTTTTACATTGATAAGTAAAACATCTCATTTATCATCTCTAAATTCTTGGGTAAGTGCTTTAGTAGATGAAACAAAATGCATAAAATTTTAAAATGTCTTAAGATTTGAATTGTAATTATTTATATAGATAATCAGTGATGTGCATAGTTTCTTTCATGAGATGCAAGATAAAGAGAAATTCAAATGAAGTCACTGCCTGATAAATTGAGTATGCTTATACTTTTTGGGAAGAAGTAGTTCATTTATCAATGATTTTAAGAAGAACTACACGTGTTGGATTAAACATTTTGATCAAGCTAGAAACTTATCCTAGGTGAAAACTCCAATGAGTATCTCCAACACGTTGTAAAGTGACAATTTAATTAAGTCCCCTTCCTTACGAGTGCAAGAGGCACCAATAATATCGACAATAAAAATCAATTTAGTAAATAATTACTGAAAGGTGATGACGTTCATTGAATCTTAAGCAATAGCAATTTGATCCACTAAAATATTCACCAAAACTTCTGTTTTGATTTGATTCACGAGCAGTGTTGCTTACACATTCACTGCCAAAAGAATTGTGGAGAGATACTTTATACAAGGATGGGTGAAATTACATGCCCCACAAACAGAGTGTCAGCGCAATTCTACAAAAGAGACTGAAAAATGAATATGCTGCAAAATCTACAAAACAGAGCAACCATCCTGTCATTATATCTTCTCAAATTGCCTCAACAGAGCAACCATCCTGTCAGCAGTTTCTGATGTCGCAAGATTGTCTCTCTCGGCTACAACCTACAAGACAATGCCCTCCACAGTAAAGCAAAATGATCAAGGCAGTGCACACACATGTTGAATGCAACATTATATGCAAAATCCATTTGTTTTTGCCAAAGGATCTTTTGATCATATAAAAATGAGAAACATGAAGAATTCACCTTGGTAAAGACTTCAATAATTTTTGGAAGGTGTAGATTGTTAGGGCCTAAAAGTTCCTTATCTGACCTGGGAATCATTAAAAGAAAGCAAATTAATTCAATTTAACGTGGAACATCACTCATGCAAAAGTAATGCTCAAGTGTTGAAAGAAGGGTGTTAAGAGGAATATTACCTTTCTACCATTGAACAAAGTTGTTCATGCACCACTTTGGCTTCAGTTGAATCATCTTTTATTGGCAAGTAGCTTAACCAGGTGGGAACAACCTGCGAAATAGATGGAACACAAATCAACCATTTGCCAGGATGATTAACAGGACAGCAAATATACAATTAACTAAAGAATTATTCTCCAATAAATCACTAAGAACAACTTTAATGAAGCATTCCTGAAAAAAGGCATCTAGAAGATCTATTAATGCATTAATTGATTAACAGGAAGACACATTTACTAGAGGGACAGCCAGAGGGCACATATATGCTAGTACATATTTCCCTTTTAGCTGCTATAGTTCTTCAATTTAAAATTCCGTTACTTTTGATAGCACTACAACCGTGAATTGAATAAAATGTGTCATTTTAATTAAGCGGTAGACTCAATTCCTTAAACGCCATTAAAAATTGGTACAACTCATAGGTTAAAATCCAATGAAGGGATTTTTTTTTTTTTTTTTCATGAAACTCCTGCCTTAGTCCTCATTTTTTAGCAGAAAATATAGATATGAAATAAAGGTTACCACCTGGCAATTTTTTTTATTTTTTTTTTAAGTGGAATGTTCATTATGATGATAAGTAGCTGATTAGGACAATATCTGTGTCACACAGGGATACTCTTCCTCATGTTTCATGATTCATATTTTATTTCCTGGGACATAATAGATCATATATTTATAAATAATTATGAATAGCCAAGTCTTCCTAAAAAAATTTGGAATATCTAAGGGATACTGTAATATAAAATGCAAATAAGCCCAATAGTACTTTGTCCTGTGGCATGGAAAGATACATTGTTAAGGACGTTAAGGATGCAAAGCTATAATTTTTAATGACACTTAGGTTATGTTTAGTACATGGAGTAACTATTCCTTGAAATAGCCTTTATTAAGAATCTAAGAAGTAGAATGGATTAATCTTGAAATAGTCATTCTCATGGCTATGAAAATGAATATTTCAAGTATTAAAGTATATGCATGCTTTAACATTAATGTTATTTTATTCTACTTCTTCCATTCTTAATAAAGGTTATTCCTTGCTATTCCAAAGAATAGCCATTCCATGTACCAAACGTTTCCTTAATATTTTTAACTTCACAATTTAGAGTTGATTTGTAACCTACAATGTACTTGGACAGTGTCCATTCTGAGATCCCAAGTGCAGATGGATTATAGTTGCATCAGCTTAGCATATGTATTTTGTTCAATACTTTCTACACATGTCCAGTCCCATATCCAATTATGACGAGTCACTGTCCTAAGCTACAAGGACTGTCCAAAGAAATGCCTTTCCTTCCACGAGTAGATTGAGACAAGGTAATTGGACAAATATGAAGCGGTTGTTTTGATGAAAGTCCTATCGTGGTGAATGATCCTGGGGTCCCGTCTCCAAAAATGTTTCTTGTTATCCGTTCATTAATTAATAGAAAGGCTTACCGCCAAAATTTGTTCAATATGTGAAGTGAAAAAAGAAGCATAAAATGTGGAATAAAAAGCACAAGATATGTACCTGAGGTGCATTAATACTCTCACGATGGAACTTGCATATTTTCCCAAGAGCTGAAACAGCAATATCAGATGCCTTTCTATTCTCTGAACTTAATGCATCTGAATGTCTTATCACAGAATTCAAACTGACTACGGCAGCTACAGAAAGCCGAGACTATTTCATAATTAATAATAGTAATGTTATAATTCCTGGTGCACGTTTAACAGGACAAGAAATGCACCTTCTGCAATAGTTTTAAAGTTAGATTGGGCAAACTCAGCACAAACACCAATGCCACTTGCAGCTTCCTGCACAAAAGAGAACAGAAAAAAAAATTAAAATTAAAAAAGAAAAGAAAAACAGAACTTTTAGTTGCACTGAAAATACTATGGGCAGAAGAAAACCACTACAGACACATAGTGACCCTAAAAAACCTGTTTAACATCTGAGTTCTCATCATCACAAGCTTTCAAGAGGAGTGGAAGATATCTGTCAATATACCTGTCCAGAAAACATGTAGGAAAGACATATAGAATGTATAAATAAAAATCATGCCTTCAAACAACAACGTTTGAGGGAAATGTACTTATGCGCAGATTCTTGGCATTGCTGAATTACACAATTAAATATGGAAAAGGCAATCGTTTTCTCTCTAGTTGTGTGATGGTTGCCCTGCAGGGAAAGACCAAGCAAAAGCAAAAGCATTATTATGTGAAGAGAAAACTTTGCAACCTTGTAAAACCAAAATTTTATTCTTTGAAGTTAATACAAAAAGCTACAATCATAAATCCTTTCAAAGATTCCGAGCACAACTGCACAAGAAATTATTCTGAGATGCATAGATTGCTTCTGCGCATTAAATATCCTAATAATATAATGCATTTTGAGGCATTACCATAAGCATCTATAAGAAGCACATGATAGATGTGAACTAAAAAGGGTAGTAGTAAAAGAGAATATAATTACTAACCAACATTGCTGTTATATCTGACGAAAGTTTCTCAAAATAAGGCATGAATTCATCCTTAAATACTTTAATCGTCGTGATCAAGCAATTCCCAGCCTGTACCAAGAAAACAGTATGAGGCTGGCAAAAAAAGTAGATTATTGTTCTCAACCGATAAGATACAGAGAAAAGAAAATCTGAAAACAGACTTGATGAAGGATATCTTCCAATTGCTTTTTTATGTTCTCTTCCTCTTCCATATCAAAATCTTCATCTGCTTCTCTTCCTGGCATTTCCAGATTTCTACGTGAATGCGCAGCTAGCACATGCTTCATCCCGTCTGCAACCAGATTGATCTGTGCTTTAGTGAAAACTAATCCAGATACCTGTAAAAGGAAAGTTATTGTAAACATGGTGTGACAATTAACAGTGCTTCAACATATTTGCTTAGAATAGAACTTAATGTGGATTATGCATTCAATTTTGAAATTGTGTGCTGTAATTAACGTCCACAATGATTCACAATTGTTAGGGTACAATATTTTACTTTAAATGAACACCGAAACCACACTTCCTTAGAGAGTTTAATTTCTTCAGTAAGGGATATGACAAACCTCTACACATTTGTTTAGCGAGTTTAACATTCTTGCACATGTTTCGTTCTCCGGTTCCTGCAGGGAAATTGTGGCTTTAAACTTAAAGTACTTCACCATAGAGAACACATGAAAATGTATTGGATACTGGAAACTACAAAAATATAAATAAAAGGTGTCAAATTAGTGTCTAGTAATAAAATTCAATAACCATAATCAAAAGGATGACCTTGTTCAGAGCTTTTACCAAAGGGGGTATAATTAAGATGACTAATTTCTGAACATAAGACATCTATGGAGAAAATATGCTAAATGTATTGCATAGTGGAAAGGATGACCTTCTTCAAAGCTTTCACCAAAGCAGGTATAATTAGGATGACTAATTTCTGAACATAAGACATACTACGCCCTCCAGATTCTCCCTTTTGAATGGCCAACATAGCTGAATGCAATAAGTCTGGCATGGCTAGAAACAGAAAGTGAATAAATTAAACCATGTGACTATATGACCTATAAGAAAATGGAATTAGGAATTGCAATTATAGGTAAACCTGAAACAGAAGCTGTTTTGGTTTCAAAATGGGGATGAAATTCAAGCAGTGGAACCAAAATTTTAGCAACCTAAAACATGTAAGATCAAACTAAGTTATATCAATTTTAGTTGAGATCAAAATCCTTAGAAAAAATCCATATTGGATGCATCACAACTAACCTGATTGACCCAAGTAAAAAATTTTTCCTTTAACTGACGAGCGCAGCAGGATAGCAGGTAACAAGCCAATGCTTTCTCCTTTAAGATATCACTAAACAAGACACATACTATCCTTAGTAAAAGCTAAAATATGATTGCATTAGCTTTATGAATATCAATTTCTTTTCAAGTGTTGAAAGTTGCTATCACAAATCTATTATACATAGAAGCAATTATTTTGTGTATTTTTTCCCAGGGGATATATATGTATATATATAATCGATCTATCAGTATGACATTATATCCTTTCAGCAATCTTCTGACGTACTCTAGCACCTGCACTTTCTAATGATCCATAACCCAGCATGAGGAAATAGTGTACTATTTTTAATTTACAAACCCTTATGTTAATGGCCAGCTTCCAAGTACAGATTTCAGATTTTCTAGCCTTTCTAATGATCTATAACAACAAATTTTAACCTTAGTATGCATATAAAAAATAAATAAAAGTTTCAAGAATCCATTAGTTCAGTTAAAAATGCAATAATCCTCCAGATGAAATCCTGATGAACAAAATTTGACAGATGAGAAAAGGTTGATTTGGGGTACATCAAGCATCACTTTTCCTGTCTATGCTCTTACCAAAGTTAATTTAATGCATTCCCCCATGCAATTATACACTATTGTTCGAATACTATTGGGTCTAAAATTGAAAAAGACCAGTAGAAGCTAAATTAAAAGGCTTACTAAATGTGAAAAAGAGAAAGATACCTTAAAGGTCCAATTGGATGAAGCCAACAGTCTAGCTGACCTACTTAGGGATAAGAATGTGTCTCTTGAGACTAGAGTTGGGACTCTTGAGAAAGAGATTTCCGCTTGTACTCAAATCCAAGAATCCCTAGAAGAAAAGGTCAAGAACCTAGAAAGTGACTTAAAAAAATCTAGTGCACAACTCCAAAACTTTTCTAGTGGATCTGAAAAGCTTGATAATCTTCTTAGTCTTGGTAAACTATCTGGTGATAAGAATGGCTTAGGTTACACTGAAACGGGATCTTCCACCTCTTCTACTTCAAGCTCTCCTCCTGTCATCAAAGGAAATATTTTTTTGTACCTTCATCTGTTAAAGGTAAAAAGGAGGAAATAAAGACTTCTCACGTCTCAAAGGATAAGGGAAAAAAGCCCATGGTTGAAGGCAATGATTCAAAGCCTAAATCCAACTCTCGTCCTAGGTCACAACCTACATCTAGATTTGTTCCTACTTGTCATTATTGCAGCATTGTTGGTCACATTCAATTAAATTGCTTTCAACTTAGATCTCAGAAATAGTCATCTAAAATTCTTATTCAAGGAATAACCAAAGGGGTTTGGTTTATGAAGTCATGGCTTTAGCATAACTAACCAAATTCATTAGTGATAAGTTGGCCAAATTGACTGCTCTCACTAACCTTGGTAGGAGGCAATATAATCATGCTCGTAGAAGTCAAAAGAAAAATAAGGCACCACCCTCCTCCAAGAAGGTTTGGGTGAGAAAAACTAGCCATGTTATGACGTGAATGTTTGGTTTTTATGCCTAGGATTGGTTTAATTGTTTGTATCACATATCTTAGAGCATACTGAGTTGTCTATCATATTTGCATTAGGTAATATTTTTTTGTGTTTTGTTTATTGTAATATGTCATCGTTAGTTTCTTTTTGGTGTTTATATTTTGATTTGTTTGTTCTCAAGTAATAATAATTTTTTTTTTTTTTTTTAAAAAAAGGTTTTGAATCTTTGCATTAATGAGAATTGTGAGCATAATGTATTTTACAATAATGAATTCATTGCATGTAGAAAGTGTAATATCTTTTCTATATCCTTCTTTTAGGTGTTTAAAGTGATGCGTATTTTCATCATTTAGGGAGATAGAAGTCAAATTCAGCTAACTTTTATTCTCTGAGATGCTTGTGGATTTCGTTGAATTATCTTCTACCTCCTAGAATCGTTGTTTCTTGATTCTAAATCACTTCTTCCTCTCATCATTTCAATTCCACATCTTTTAGAGATTTTCCTTTCTCATTTCATGACAAAAAATGGAGTAGTATATCTGATGATGTGATGTATTTTTAATTTGAGATTTTGTGGGATGCTATCATAGGTCAATTGAATACTATGGATGCTTTGATATGTTTGAGTATTTTAATGTTCATGCTTATTACTTATTTGTCATTTTACCTGTATATTCTCTGTCCCTTTATGTATTTATTAATGTTTTAGAACACAGGTTCATTCTATGTTGAGTCTCACATGGTTTTTAGGGTTTTATGTAATTTGGAATAGTCCTATTTTGGTGGTTTGATAGGAATAACTTCAGTTACATTTTGATGTTTTGTCACGGAGTTGCCAAAGGAGGATATTGTTAAATTTTGTATTCGTGTTGGTAAATTCTGATGTAGGACTCTCCCGAGAACAGCCGTTGAATCGTCAATCCGAGAGTCCACCCCAAGAGCCGATCACCAAGTGCTTTCCAAGAGACCATCCAGAGAATGCGCTTGGGAAGAGTTTTTAGAGAGTCAATCCGAGGAGTGCTTCCCAAGAGTCCATCCCGAGAAGCGATTGAAACTAAGAAGGATGGCTCGAGTAGAACGTAAACAGCCGACGCATTAACGTGACCGCCAATGATGAATATTTTATTTTATTTTTATTTCCAATTAAAAATTTCTTTCTTTCCTTTCTAGGATTGTAATTGTTTTTCTTTCCTTATTAGGATTAGGTTTACTTTCTCTACTACGATTAGGAGTACTTGCTCTTCAAGTATTTCTTTATTATTTATATGTGAGTTTGTAAGGTAAACAACAACCATTAAATTATTCTCAAATCTGAGAATTTTCTCAAATACTTGGCGGATTTTTGTTATTTTAAGCCTTAGGACTTGTTTTATCTTTTTAATAAGAAGACGCAGGTGCTTCTGGTTTGTTTACCAAGTCTTCTACTATGTCAAATTCCAATGTCAAAACATAGGTAATTTGGGTTGTAATTGATAGTAGTTGAGTTAGAGCTAAGTCTGGCTCAAAATTTGGTTCAAGATGCACTTTATGAAGACTCATTCAGCCTATGCTCAAGCGCGCTCGAGCGAGTAGAAAGAAACTTCGCTCAAGCGATTTTAGGAAAATTTAATCTTGTTTTAATATGAATTCCCTATTTAATGGCCATATGTTGCCCTACCTATATATACCTGTCTAAGATGAATTTTGAGGTAAGGAAGTGGTCATCTTGAAAACCCTAGAGAGAGAGAAAGCCTATTCCTTTCTTGAGCTTAAACTTTCTTGCTTCTCTCCTTATTCTCAAACCACTATGAAATCTGTAATCCTCTTCCAAGTGTTGGGGTTTGGCTGGTTGGTTCATTAGAATCATAGTTCCAGAGATCAAACGAGTTTGTTCGTGAGAAGTCACTATAAAAGAAGGCTAGAGTTCTAGAGCTGCTTTGGAGCGGAGATCGAGTGCATCACTTGTGTAATTACAAGCCTAGTTTTGACTTGAGTTTACAAAGGTTTTGTGAGTACTTAAGCAAGTTGTAAAACTTTTCTTCTATAGTGAAATTTGTTGGTGGCTAACTGCCCCCAGAGTGGCTTTTCTTTTAAAGAGTTCTTCCACTAAGTCAATAAAAATCTCTACGAATTGTCTTTTATTTACTGCACCTTTTTTTTTTTTTTGGATTTTTGTTAATTTATATTGTTGGGATTGTGCTTCCTTTAATTTTAATTGGCAACATTTGTCTTGGAACGCCTATTCACTTCCCTCTAGGTGTGTTCTAGGGGTCTATTCAAATAAATTACATATTTGATCTTCAAAAATATTTACTTTTTGTAGTAATTAAAAGTTAAGGCAAACATTTGAGAAATTATGTAGTGTAATATCCTTACATTGAGCAGTCTCATGATATCTTTGGTCAATTAAATATCAATTAATCTTCAAAACAAAAACAAAAAAAGTCAAAACAAAATAGAATATACACATACCTATAACAGTCAAGGCATAACCTTTGACAATCTTGTTCATCAGTGTTTATGTCAATGCTCAAATCTGCAGACCGAAGGAAAATAGGCATCAAATCTGTAATGTAGGTGACAAAATTCTCCCCTAGGCATTTGCAGAGTCTCATCCATGCCTGCAAACAGTTAAGCATTTTTCACGCATAAGATTGTCAACAAGGGTGATGATTAGTTACATGATAATTTGATATGAAATATGAAAAACAAAATAGAATATATACATACCTGTAACAGATGGATTCTTATTGAGTAATCTGTGTCCGACAAGGATTGTTGTAGTGACATAAGAACTTCTATCACCTTAATTAATTGAAGTTTAGTAAGTTTAAGACACAGATATCCATTAAAAATATGTGACTGCTTTGGTTCAGAGTATTTTTCAGGAGTGTCATTCTAATTGGTTAATGTCTTGTCATGAAAACAACATCCCAATAACAATTATATCATGTTTTACACATTGAATACCCTTTAGTCTAAGATAAATCATTCAACAAAATGGTAAAACTTCAATAACAAACATTAGAAATTCAAAGACATTTGCTTGTTCATGTAAGTGTAAGTCAATCAAACTAAATCCTCATTAAATATATTGATTCCCTGTATTCTCAATGGATTGGGTGTCCTCACTCACGGTGTAGTTTTCCTTTGATTTTTTGAATCGTTCATTACTCCTCAAGTACACAAATGAGGTTTTTGATTGTTAGTCTTAAACATGAATTTACCCCATAAATGGTGCACCAATAAATTGCTAATATGTACTCCAAATAAAGCCGATAAAAAAATTGATATAAGTTTTAACCTTTGAGTTAAAACTAAATTTTCTTACTTATATTGCCATGTAAAAACAATTTTTTCTTGTAAACATCACTACGGAAAGAAATTCTTGAGCTTAACTTCCTATCTTTCTAGCATGCAGCTCATACTGATATTAAAATGAAGACCAATGACAACAAATTTTTTGACTGCACTTACTTTTGGAGTGCCAAAAAAACAAGATAAACACAATTCAAATTCTGAGAGAGATAAAATGAACATATGGTTCTGATATTGTCCAGATCCTTAAATTATTCAAGTGTCGTTATGCTATAATTCTGTACATGACTTAGTCCTATTTAACAGTGAAGGCAAACATTTGCTGCACCCCTTTCCCTATCAGAGTAATTATAGCAATATTGTACCTCAAAGAATGAATTCCTTTTGCCAAAGTATGCCAGGCAATTGATCGTGCCATTTTAGATCAGAACTTTAAAACAACTACCAGATGGTTCCATCAACAGAACCAGAAAAATAGAAAATTATATGAATTCTCACCTTCGTTGCATCATTCATAAATTTCTCCCTTCCAACAGCAATTGCAATGGAACTAATGCACTCAGCTGATTTCGCACGGAGCACGAGTTTAGATGCATCAGTTTCATTGAAAAAAATAGCTTTCAAGGAAGCCATAGTGACATCATAGCATAGATGGAACTGGACCTGCAGCCATACATGCATGGATAGAAACCAATTTTAAAATAAAAACTGAAAGCGCAAGAAAACAAAAAAGCCTAATGCTGCATTACTAAAAAAGCATATCATAAGTACCTGAGAGAAACTTGCAACTGATGTCAGAGTAGCCATAGCCTCCTCCTGCAGCTGCTGCTTCTCATTCTGGAAATTCACATATAACATGAATATTTAACGCATGATAAATTAAAAAATTGGGAAACTCATATTCACATAAAACATGAATATGGATAGGGGAAAGCTTCTTTGATTGGAGTTTGTGCATAGTCACATATATTTAAAGATATTAGCAGAAATGGTCATTGTCTGTGAGTTTGTATTCCTCTTCACAAACTGAACTAAAGATCAACCCAATCCTCAACAACACCTGGTGTTACTACATTTTATACCTGCAGGAGTACAAGCAGTTTGTTCACTATTTCCTCCAAGTAAGGTGTTAAATCATTTGGACGACAACCTGTGCAGAAGAGACGAATTGCCAGAGCAGCATTTGCCTGTATGAGAAAAGATTATTTACAAAAACATTAAGTAATTGCAAATGAAGCAATACAATGAGTACAGCTCTAAGTTCTAGAATATCTACTAGTCGCTTGATGGAGAGAAATATTTTGTGTTAGAGACAACTGAAAGTTACATAAAAAGGCTAAGTATCCATAACTTGTGATACATAAATCTATGAAGACTACAGACCACCATATAAATCTTTATAAGGTTTAATTTTCCCAAGGTTCTTGCAGCCCATTTAAATGCCAATCTATCCATTTATTTCTTTATGCTCAGAAAAGGTGAATCCCTCACTTGCCATTATCTTCCTCAGTATGAGTAATAGGAAAATAACTACTAAAAAGGCAACCATATTCTACTTGAAAATTCTGATTTAGACACCAAGTTGTTATTAATCCAGTTAACCAATAAAAATAATGATTAACAAAGTTATCAACTTTAAAGTCAAACAACACAGATAGCAATATCAAAATCAAAGCAAACATAAAATAAATCAACATAAAGATTTTGGTAACGAAGTGAAAACCTTTTGAAGAACTCTTCAAAAGCAAAACCACTCCGAGGGCCAGCCAACTCCAGAGGCATCCACTATAGAAGACTACAGATTGTTCTTACTTACAAAATCTTTGTAAATTTTGAAGATCCAATCTTTTAACCCCAGCAAACGACACATTCACATTCTACCACAGTGGCTCCAGAACTCTGATTTTCTTCTACACGGATCACCTTCACCAACAAACCACATCCGCTTCAACCCAGAACTCTTGTGGCTGAGGCTTTTTTTGTGGTTTGGTTAATGAAAAAACAAGGAGATGAATCAAATCTGTTTAGGCTCAAAAAGTGTTTAGGAACCTCACCAAGAGCAATGAAAAATAGTCTTCGGGTCTTTTGAAAGTAGTGGTTTATGAGGCTTATATAGATGGGGAGAAAACTGAAGCTTTTAAAACAATTTGCCATAGTTTCGGTCAAATGATCTTCAACCTAGCCATCAAAAGAGCTTCTCAGGTTTCAGTATTGGGACTTGATGCACTGGTTCGGTCGATCCAGCTTCGACAGCTTCGACATAGCTATTGACCGAACCATTCTGTCCAGATTTTTAGTCTTTTAATTACAACCCGTTTTGACCTAGTAAACATCATAATTGAAAATTTTTCGTGAAATGCAAAGTTATATCCCTTTGAATCAGATTTCCAACGCCGGCAAGCTTGCCGTCATCTGATGTCGGAATCAAAATCTATGACCGTTTTACTATGACTAGGTATGTTCTAGATTGCATTCATAAACTTGAATTCTTCATGTCTTGGACCAACTTTTACACTGACTTAATCCTTAACTCAACACTAAACATTGCAACCCAAAAACAAGTTTTGACACATGAATTTGTCAACACAAAATTAAAACCTAACACTACTACATTGGGATTGTGCAACTTAATATAATGCAACATCTGTGAATGACTACCACAACACATTTAGCATGTATAACAGGAACAGGAAATAAAAAGGATAATACTTTCTATCCTGAAGCATTGGTATGGGATGGAACGTGCACTGAATAAACAAGTAATTAGCAACACGTAGATTCCAATACTAACACGGTGCATGATAATGGATATAATGAAAATGCTGCAAAAGGTGTTACATATCACATGGCAAATGCATGTTGTAACTATGATAAGTAACAATCAAAAGTTCAAAGATATATAAATGCGATTATTTCGGTAAATGAATTGATCATGAGTAAGATAAAACTAGTGACCAATCTAAATGGCACATTATAAAAGAAGTTCAAAAGTAATATACTTGTAAGCGGGGAAAGTGGAAATCTTCAATCACTGCATTTAGTGCGGGCAACATCTTATGATGATATTGGGCTTGTAATGTTGGCGCAAAGTCTACACTTAGTATCCTAACTACATTTACAGCAGCCAAGCGAACTCGAGGGTGGAGATCTTGTAATGAATTTGAAATCATTGTCGCAACTTGCTCAAGAGAATTTACCATTTCCTGTGCAGAGAGAAACGAATAAAACACTCTGGCGCGCAAAGAGAGAGAGAGAGAGAGAGAGAGAGAGAGAGAGAGTATCTATTTTATCAGTGAACATGTTTAGCATGACCTTCATCTCTTCTTTTTGATCTTTTGGTGATATAGAGTCACAAATCAATCATGAGATATCTTTTTGTACTATGTTCAACCAAAATCTTCTTCAATTATGCTTGGAAATTATAGTTCCTCTTTGAACATAACTGCCTTCCACAATTCTTATATCTGATACAAAAATGTAACTATAAACATGTCATTGTAGAAAAGAAACGTTAGAGTTTCCCAAATTTTGAGGTAGAAGTGCATACC
>FXXK01000124.1:100041-145584 GCA_900184695.1 Betula pendula | reverse complement strand
AAATAAGTGTTTAGCAGATTTACTTTCATTCCTGTTGGAGGCTTAAACTCATTTTGTACATTTTCTGTAGTTACCTTGTCACTACTCTCCAAATCTTGCCAACTCTGTCTATAATAGTAATGCTCAAAACACTTCCACAAACATTGTCCTCAGTAAGGTTTTCTTGAGGACATAAATTTTTTATGTATCAATAATTCAAATAAACTCAAGCCAATTCTTCTACTGTCATTACAACATTTTAGAAGTTTGCGTTTTAAGAGAGACAAAAGAAAAGAATAGGAAGAAGACAGAAAATTAGAGTCTTGCAGAAAACCAAAAAGGATGTTGAAACCAACAATTTGAAATTCAGTTAAACATCTCAAAATTTGACATATATTTATGTGAAAACAGTCTTTTAGCATATAAACAGAAAAATCAGATAGAAAGTTATTTTAGGAATCTGCAATGCAGAAAAGTAGAGTCAAATACTCAACAAGTTTCCAACCCCTTAATTATTTCTTGATATGGCTAAGAAGGGCTTTGATCATCCTCAAATGCCTGTCTCTTCACACAAAGACATGGACAGAACACAAATGGGGAATTGAAAAGGACTCTTACTTTGCTTGTGAGAATTCAATTTTTCTGTTGCCTAAACCATGTAATTAACTTTAAACCACACAACTTTCCATATCATTGGAACCCTAACTAAGCTAACAGAATAGAGTTATACACAAAATACATGAAGTATCCTAGTACACCTGGGGCAGCAGAACAGAACCCGAAGTTTTTGATCTTCTCCCTTGATGTTGTGTGTGTGTGTGTGTGTAATAATAGATACCCTATTGAGTGGCCATACCTTGCTAAAGAAAATAAGAATTTCGCATAGAATGAAGTATTTGAGATGACAACATGAGAAATAAAAAAGTAAAAGGAAAAAAAAAAGAGAGTACTAAATGTAGAAGTTTAGTGTTTCTAATTGAGTATACAGATGACATCAAAAGTGACGGCAGATCATCAAACAATGCTACAATTCATTGTACCTCTGAGCATCCCTCTGTAATTATAGAAAGGGTAGCCATTCCCGCATGATGCTTCTGCCACTCTGGGGCAGCAAGATACTGTTGTATCAACTCCAAAGTAATGGGCAGGCATACATCCCCAGCCACTGCAACTGAAATCTGGTCCAATAGGAAAATTCCAAGGTCGTAACTCTTCATCTCCTCCTCATTTATACCCTCGTTAGATTCCAGAATATACAATGCAGGATCATCTTCAATACGTACAAGCATGCCCATTGAAGCTGAGATTAGCCTGTGAAGAATCTCGCCGTTCAGATTCTGCATCATAGCGAACATTTCTGCATTCACAGAATCCGCAAGTGCCCTAACAATGTCCACGGCTGCATACCTTATGTTCTCCCCTACATAATCAGCCTCGGCTATTTGAACCATTGTTTCACACACATGTTTTAAGTGCTTTGTAAAGAACTGGGCGTTTTCTTTGACCAAGGATTCCAAATTCTTTAGAGCATGTTCAAGAGAGGCGCCTTGCCTATCATTCAGCAGGCCAATGAGGAAATTCAACATTGCTGGCAGAAGACCTTGTATGCTATCATAGTTAACTAAACCCTCCAAATGCATCGCCAGTGTAAGTGACATAAGAAACCCGAATGACCGATGATTCATAGTAGGGGAACTAAAACACTTCAAGATTGCCAAGTAAAGAGAATCCAATTTTGGCTTCAAGAATCGACCCATTTTCATTGGCAAATTAGAGAACAACATAAGACCCAAATCTCTATTTTTTTGGTCCTCTGAGTCAGCAGACGATACTATATAATCAAGAAGCTCCTGCCATTCTGCATGCTTTGTCTTAGAGACCCTGAAAGCAACAACGCCTATTGATTCAGACAGAGGCTTCAGGATCGGGTCTAAGGTTTGTTGTTGAAAGCAAGCAAAAAGGCGGGGCTTGAGCTCCGTTAGGATCATGGGGGAGATATTGCGTGAATGCCGAGCTAGAAGGCCGTTGAGGAAAGTGGCGTAGGCGGCCGTGAGATGTGACTGAGTAGAGGATTCGAGGAGATGACTCAGCTTCAGTGAGAGAGTGTTGGGGTAGTGCCGGCTGCAGCGGGCGACGATGGCGTCTGCTTCGAGCCTCTGTGGGTCTTCTTGTGGTTGTATCAGGCGGGAGAGGATATTCTCTAGTGATGAGAGGTCTGGGGAGAGAAGAAGCTCTTTGACTTGGGTTTTGAGGGTCTGTGAGAACTCCATTAGAGGCAGAAAGAAAATTAAGATTTTCAAGACTGGGACTTTGAAATGGGAGTTTTGGAGGGGTTTTTCACTAGGAACGTACTTTCTGTTATGGCAGTTGGCCATGTCAGCAAGAAAAGACAGGAAGGTCAATGGGTCAAGATAGTTATTTCAGCTGATAAGGAGGGCACTTTTGCCATTCAGAGTAAAGGTTAGCACTTTATGGTCGATAGAGCATCCTCATATCATCCACTAGATTTTCTCACTGTTAGCCTGTAGCAAGGCAAAAATGGCTGAAAACCCAGTACGTTTTGGTATCATGGGATGCGCCCAGATAGCCAGGAAAGTGGCTAGAGCCATAGATTTAGCACCCAACTCAGTCATCTACGCCATCGCCAGCCGTTCGATCGAAAAGGCTAAGAATTTTGCGGTTGCAAATGGGTTACCCGAGGCCGTGAAGATCTATGGGAGCTATGATCAGCTGCTCGACGACCCATTTGTGGACGCAGTGTACATGCCCCTGCCGACCAGCCTCCACGTGAAGTGGGCGGTCCTGGCTGCCCATAGAAAGAAGCATTTGCTTCTGGAGAAACCGACGGCTGTTGATGTGGCAGAGCTTGATCGGATATTGGAAGCATGCGAATCGAACGGTGTACAGTTCATGGATGGGAGCATGTGGCTGCATCATCCTAGGACTGCCAAAATGAAGGAGTTGCTCTCTAGCTTCGGACAACTTAACTTTGTGAGTTTTTCTTTCTTTTTTGGGCTATGGGACTGTATAGTATAAGTGTATAATATGGTAGCACAAGTACAGTGAAATTAGGATCTTTGTAAGTCAAAAGCCAACTTATTTAGGTATATTTAACTAATTAGTGTGCCCATTTTTTGCTTTAAAAGATCTCTAGGGCCCAGGAGCCTTTTTGGACTTTAGGGCGGAACTGAATTTGGTTCTTTTGTCACCTTGAATATAATTTTGTGACTGAATCAATCATTATGGTTTATGAATGGACTGAAATCTCCTCCAAATTGGGTTGACAAGAAACTTCGAATTATCACATTCAAAAAGGAAATTTCTGTCCATTCAGTTTGGAGGAAATTCCTCCAACCCTTCCCATTAATCATGTGATAATTCCAAGTTTCTTGTCAAGAGGACCTATGTCATTTATGCCTCGAATGCTACCACAGAGGCTTTTTCTTTTTGTTTTTTTGTTTTTTGTTTTTTTTGTTCACACCGCAATCTACCACAGACTCAGCACTCTTTGCTGCCACACTTAGACACCTTGTTCTGCCCTATGGCATGTCTCCCTCGTATCCATGATGATGAATCGAATCACGTTTGTAAAACATGTCATATATAAAATATAAAAGGCATTCAAATTTCATGGGGCAACCAAATATGCCCTAGATAGTTTTCATGAATGTGCTTGGCTTGCATCCCTCTCCTAGTTTGAAACAGGACGCTTAGCTGGTGACGGCATGTGTCTACTGGAATCCACCGGTTTGTTCTGGTAGACACCTGTCATCACCAGTAGACGCAACATGCTGACTGGAAATGCAAGCCAAACCCTTCACGAATATACACAGAACGCCAAATACCATATAGTAAATGCAAGCCAAATTCATGGCCAGAATCTGGCTTGCATTTGTTATGATTTCAAAGAAAGGAATAATTTGGCAATTCTGTCACAAGAGATCCAACTCCAAATTCCAATGCTGGTTTTTTGTAATGCTCTTTGTGATGAATTATTTATTACTGATTATTTATTAATAGAAACTCACAATTATCTTCTGCTTCTGTTCCTTCGATTTTAAGATCCAAAGCCAATCAACAAGTTCAGCAACCCCAGAATTTTTAGAGAGCAACATAAGAGTACAACCTGACTTGGACACCCTCGGTGCCCTTGGAGACTTAGCCTGGTACTGCATTGGAGCTGCCCTGTGGGCTAAGGACTACCAACTGCCGACTGCAATAATTGCTCTGCCTGATGTCACCCGGAACTCAGCTGGAGTCATCTTGTCATGCACCGCCTCCCTTCACTGGGATCAACTGGGCGGGGCAGTTGCAATGATTCACTGCTCATTCCTGTCCCACACATCCACGGACTTGGCCATATCTGCTTCCAAAGGATCCCTGCACACCATGGACTTCATAATCCCCTATCAAGAGCATTCAGCTTCTTTTGATTTCACATTGGGCGCTAAGTTTGTTGATCTCCATATTGGGTGGAATGTGAAGCCTGAGGAAGTTCACGTGGCTTCTCAGCTCCCTCAAGAGGCTTTGATGATTCAAGAGCTAGCAAGGCTTGTTGAAGGCATTAGGAAACATGAGTCGCACCCAGATAGCAAATGGCCTGAGATTACTAGAAAGACGCAGTTAGTAATGGACGCAGTCAATAAATCCATCAATCTTGGCTGCAAACCTGTTAATTTATAATTTGCTGGCACTGAGTGAACTATCAACTATTCCTACGCAATCATGTAGCAGACATTAAACATGAGACCATATACTATGTAAATGTTAACCTTTCACTGTAACATAATGTTTTTGTAGCCCCCAATGATGTCTAATGTTTTTAGCTTTTGATGTTATATAATGTTCTGCTTGCAATTCCCACATTCCATTTTGCATTAGGGTCAAGTTCTGCATTGAAAGGTTAGCTTTGCACAAGCTCAGGGTTTGCATGACAATGGTGGGTACACGAAGTGATCCTACCTTAGAGTAGTTCCCCGTCATAAAATAAAAATAATAATAATAATCTGTTTAGAAAAATGGGGCAGGGAACACAGGCAGTTACAAGAAAAGAAACATATGTTGTCATTTGTGAACAGATGAAGAGAATGCACATGTTTAATTTGTGTTACAACTTCTAATAAAATTTGTGACCAGACTTGAGCCAAGGTATTCTTCTCAGTGCAGCTACTATGTGAGTTAGTCTTGAGACTCAAAGACATACTAGTGACAAAAATGGGCAGCAGCTCTAGGGTACATAGTACCATGCAGTCATCTGGGTGTCGGTTAATCTGACTCTACAAACCATAGCCGAGGAATGAAGCTACACTCAATCATTGAATTCAATACATAGTTCAGAAAAATTGCTAGATTTAGAGCTACAAATAAACAACTGTACTGTGTACTAATGATAGTCTATTGGATGTGTTCATTACAACTCTCTGCCTTGATGTACCTGGTTGTAAAACATTTTGCTGCACTGAGCTCCCATGTCATCGGAGTATTGAGAGAAATGTGAAGAACTTAGGATACCTGCCAGAAAAACTTCTCTCCATATCCTTGGTGGCCAGGAGAGACAGAATTCCTAGGACTTCTCAAAGAAAAATCAGGAGTATGGGAGATAAAAACACAGGCCCTTGTAAGATCAGATTTAATAATTGCTTCAAGGCTTCGGCTTTTAGGTCCGGCCCATAGCTCCATTATGGCCCAAGATCCCATTGTTCTCTTTCAGCCACATCTCTAGGTAGGCAGCAACTTTATCTGCCTGCTCGGGCATCACACCACTCCCCCTCCCTACCCAACAATTTCTCCCAAGTCCCAAAAATGAAGAGAGGATAAGAAATACCCAAACTGGTTTTGATAATGATTCCCGCCATTTCTCTATCAACTAATATAACCGTCACCACTAACATAACGGTCACTTCAGCTCCCAAAACTCTCAAACACAAAAAGGTTCTAAATTCAACCTTCAAGTATCTGACAAAATCAGGAAAACTCGATGAGGCCCTTCGCCTTATCGAATCCTCACCGTCCAAATCCTCGGCTGCTGAGCCGGATCTTGAGGCCTACTCCCTTCTCCTCCACGCCTGTATCTCAAGGAAATCCTTGGAACATGGCCAAAGACTCTACTTGCATCTTCTCCTCTCTAGAGATAAACGGAACCACAACCTTATCAAGAACCCCACTTTAATAAGCAAGTTTATCACGCTTTACTCCGTCTGCGGCCTAATCGACGAGGCCTGCCGCGTTTTCGAGGATGTGCTTGAAGATGAACATGTACCAGAATCGGTCTGGGTGGCAATGGCTATTGGGTTTTCGAGAAATGGGCGTTCGAAAGAAGCTTTATTTCTTTATTGTGACATGTTGTCCCGGTTCATCCAACCGGGTAATTTTTCATTTTCGATGGCCTTGAAGGCGTGCGCTGATTTGTCGGAATGGTGGATTGGTAGAGCGGTCCATGCCCAGATCATAAAGTGTGATGAAGAACCAGATCAAGTGGTGAATAATGCTCTTCTAAGGTTATATGCAGAGTGTGGGTGTTTCGATGAGATATTGAGGGTATTCGAGGAAATGCCTGAACGGAATGTTGTTTCTTGGAACTCTTTGATTGCAGGTTTTGTTCGCCGAGAAAAAGTGTTCGAGTCCCTGGGCGCTTTTAGGAGGATGCAAGGAGAGGGGATTGGGTTCAGTTGGGTTACTCTTACTACAGTTTTACCAGTTTGTTCCCAAGTGACTGCGGTGAATAGTGGCAAAGAGATACATGCCCAGATTGTGAAGTCTACTGGAAGGCCTGATATCCCGGTACTAAACTCACTAATGGACATGTATGCAAAATGTGGAGCAATAGATTACTGTAGGAGAGTGTTTGATGGAATGTGGAGTAAAGATTTGACGTCATGGAATACCATGCTGACAGGGTATGCAGTTAATGGGTGTATACAAGATGCTATGGAGGTTTTGAATGAGATGGTTGAGTCTGGCATTAAACCGGATGCAGTAACCTTTATTGCCTTACTATCCGGCTGTAGCCATACAGGGCTTACTGATGAGGGACAAACATTGTTCACTAAAATGAAGAAGGATTATGGGGTGTCACCGACTGTAGAGCATTATGCTTGTTTAGTGGATATGTTGGGTAGAGCTGGGAGAATAAAAGAGGCACTAGAGGTAGTGAAATTCATGCCTATGAGTCCGAGTGGGAGCATTTGGGGATCATTACTCAATTCATGCCGGCTGTATGGCAATGTTTCTCTTGGAGAGGTTATTGCAGAGCAATTGTTTGAGCTTGAACCTAGCAATCCTGGGAACTATGTGATGCTCTCAAACATTTATGCAAATGCAGGGATGTGGGACAATGTCAAGTTGGTTAGAGAGATGATGGAAAGAAGGGGAATGAAGAAAGAGGCAGGGTGCAGTTGGATCCAAATAAAACATAGAATTCACACTTTTGTGGCAGGAGGAGGTTTTGAATTTCGTAATTCTGCTGAGTATAAGAAGGCTTGGAATGAACTCATGGATGCTATGGAAGAAATTGGATATGTCCCTAAAACAGATGTTGTACTTCATGATGTAAATGAAGAAATAAAAGCAATGTGGGTTTGTGGGCATAGTGAACGACTAGCAACTGTATTTGCACTAATTCACACTTCTAGCGGAATGCCAATTAGAATTACAAAGAACCTGCGTGTTTGTGTAGGTTGTCACACCTGGATGAAGTTTGTTTCAAGAGTTACCGGGAGGGTGATTGTTTTAAGAGATACAAACCGATTCCACCATATCAGACAAGGAGCCTGCTCTTGTAAGGATTACTGGTGATCACACCATAGTAAGAAAGCACAACTTGTTTGCATTTGTTTTTATTTAAATTTTAACTCTTCCTGCTCTTACCACCAACCAAAACAAATATCATCTCTCTGTGTTTGAAAAATATATTTTTATAACATAATGTAGCATAGGCTTTTCCTTAACACAAACATTGTCATACCATAATCATCTGAGAAATTAGCAAATAGAATCCTGTATGAAACCATTATAATAATGTAAAGCATGACTTAAACTGGATTTGTCCTCAACAAATGTGCAATAACTGAGTAATAGAAAAACACAATACTGAATAGCACTGAGGATTACATTATTATGATCATATTGGTTGCGGGTACCAGCTTAGATTGCTCTGAATAGAGTAGTTGTCCTAGAAATGCAGAAGATGTGCGAACTTTAGGTTAGTTAAATGGTGCCAACTAGTCTATCTTTGAGTTCAATATGCTTATTTAGTCTCCAAGTTCAATGTGCATATAACTTTACAAATAAGGTAGACAGCATGTAATTTAGTTAACTTTTTGTAACCATTTGTACCAGTAAATGGGTTCACCTTATATGTAATAGGAGTTAGAGGATTTAGAATGTGACTCATTTTGGATTTTGCACAGGAGTCTGCTAAAGACATGTTTACTATTAGCATGGATCTGTTGCTTACTAATTATCAAAATTTACATATATGGAAGACTTATCAAGTAACTTTAGTTTCATGCTTCTGATTGTAACCCCACCACGCCCATGCAAGCCCCTAACCAAAATGAAAATAGTTATTAATTCTGTAAACATATTTTTAGCTCAAAGTTTGGGGGACACAATAATAATATGAAGATATGTTAAAAAAAACAAGGGATAAACAAGATTACTTGTTTAGCTAGATCTTTAAACACTGTATACCCTCACAAACTAGAAAATTTCTATTAAATATTGGTTTGTATAAAAATTGAAAAAAGAAAATACCCCAAGTGTTTAAGGTGTACATCGCATCTTACTTCCTGTTAGAAACTAGAACTAAGACTAATAAAATTCTCAATGGCAATGATGGTCGCGGAGATTATATTTTCTTGTAATTGAAGTGTTCATGATTGAATTTTCTCCAACTTCTTCTGGAAGTATATAGTCAGGGTCTTCAAAATTGTCCACGTCTTCTGGCAAGTCAGTGTCAATCCATTTAGACCAATCTTCATCACTATCCACGTCCCAAGGTAACACCTTGTGTCTTTCCATGTCATTAACCTTCTCAATTAATGTTAGTAGCATCTGATGGTTCAGCACTTCATAGTCTCTGCATGAGTTACAAAACATTTAATTAGATGGACAATCTACAAATACGTCTTCTTACCCAAATATTATATCATTCTTCATTTTGACACACCTGTATGTGCAAATTGCATGTAGAATCTGAATTGAAGCAAGAAGCACAAAAAGTGACCTGACCAAGTTTATTATCCATGATTTTTGTTCAATATTGTCATTTGTTGCGAACCGAAGTATTGTGACTTCTATAAAAAATGTAGCAGAAAGCCCTGTAAACAATAATTCTTTTTACGTCAATATGACTGTCCAAATGATTTTTTTTTTTAATTATTAAAAAAAAAAAAAGAGAGATAAGAAGAAGTGGAAAACTTACCAATATATAGCCAGGGTCTGACTTTGTATGTTTGTCTGGTGCTAGTGAACATGTAGATGATAAAGATTGATATACAGTAAACAAAGAAAACTTTTATTAATCGTGATTCGAGCAGTATGGCATTGTGCAAAGCAAACAGCTTATCTAAAGCAATGAACATGGTTGCTTGCTTTGATTCGAAAGATTCCTGTAAGTAGAAATGGAGATTCCATATGTAAAATCAATAATGAATAGTTATCCAAGGAACCACTGAAATAGTAAGGCTGGAAAAAAATGCTAACCTGAGCTGCCAACATTGACTTTGAATTTTCCATCAAGTGGTGATGAACTCTTTGAAGCTGTTCTTGACGCTGAAGAAGCTCTTCCTGTTGTCTATGCCCATATTCAGCTAACTGTTGCAGCATACTCCTGTAATTCAACAAAAAAAATTATAAAAAGATGTACTGATATTTTTGGTTTTAATTTAATTTATCATTTAGTTTCCAATTTTACCTGCTCTCTTCTAGTGCATCGGATTGAAACTTAGTTAAAATTTGAAGACCTTTAAGTGCTGTGGATTGACCATCTAGAAGAAGTTGTTGCTTATCTAAGGAAATCCCTGCCATATTTCCAATATCATCAGCTTTGCTTTGCAGATTTCTCATCTTCAAAGACATTGCATCTCCAACTTTATTTATCTCCTTCTCTATTTCAATTGCCTCATTTCTTAAATTATCTATTTGTTGGCCCAAAATGTTAGAAGAATCTTTGAGCATTTCCATCCCGTCCTCCAAACTTCTCCTCATTTCCACTTGTCCTTCTTGCAGCTCTGATTGAGAAGCCGCAATTCTCTTGGATTGCTCAAACACAGCTTCTGAATGCTTCAAGACAACATCTACATGATCTCCTACATTCTTAGATGTTAGAGCAACTTGTTGAATTCGAATATCGATGGTATTCAAAGAATCATAAATTTCATTTGAGTTCTCTAATAGAGCTTCTGTTTTTCGGTCTATGATTTCTAACTTGTCTTCTGCCAATTGGGCTGAGTTTTTCAAATCATGCACCAGTCTCTCTGTTTGTTGCTTGAAGATATGAGCCCTGATAATAGCACAGGAAACAAAATACTATCTTCAGTTCTTCATACAAGGAGAAGAAATAAATTCAAACTACGTGAAAGAAACAATACTCAACTGCAACTGATGGCAGATGGAGTTGGTTTCAAGGTAGAATTCTAGATAAACCTGATGCTCATATTCATTTAAGCTCTTTAAGCATTTTACCATGGCAGATTTTGAATCACAAGAAGGGAAAGGTGGCCTGCCAGAGTCTATTTGAAAGCAATCACCAAGATGCCAAGCAAATCTAGACCGCTTCTCATCCACGGCAAAAATCTCCGAGCACCCGGCGAAGAGATGCTTGTAAGCATTTTGCCAACAAGAGTTTGTACTAACCAGTTTCTTTTTAGCACTTTCTACCAGCCTGATTCCCTTCTGATCGTTAAAAGCTTCCATGGAGAATTCAGCAATACCAGAATTGTCCTTTTCACCTGAAGCTTTCTCATCAGGATGAGACTCTGCAGAAGAAGTGAACCAGCTCCAAGAATGGCACTTCAGCCAAAACGAGATTACAATTAACAGAAGAAGAAGGTGACGATGATATCCCATTAATTGAGCTTATTATGTTTGAATGTTAGTCTACTGGATAGTTCTTTCACGAAAGTTATAAAACCTGCGAAACACAGTTCAAATTTTGTAGGTTTAGGGTTACACTACATAAGTACATGATATCCACAAACACACAAACAGGCAAACATACACATATGTCCTCGGTATAAATAAAGCTACAGAGAGAGTAACAAGACTTGGGAGCCAAGAAAATAAAGCAGAGTAAAATTCAACCCGAAAAGGACAGGTAGAAAGACAAAGGAATGTGAAAGATTTGCAGGTAAACGAGCAACTACGGAGTCTGAGAAGCCTTAAATCAATAAAATATATAGTGATTCTTTATTACTACTTTCTTTCTCTTTTCTTTTTTTCTTTTACATATCTGCATCAAACATTCAAAATACTTATCAATGACAGAAAAGCTCAGGCATGCAATTCACAGACAGAGCCTGCAGTGAACCCCCTACAAAACAAAAACAATTACAACATATCAGGACATCTCTTGTTATGGACAAAGATTTTTTTCAAACTATTTTGAAGGAAGTTTCTTCAATTCAATATATAAAGTTGTTATATATCCCTTAACATGTGAAAAACAAATATTTTTTTAAGAGTGCATATATGAGAAGCATAAATTTTTTCTAATAAAATTATTAAAAAAACATGTACCGGTCAACATGACATTATTATAAACTGAAGTAATGATACAAGTCACACTCCATGTCTATCTTGTATCAACCAAAAATGACATGACTTTTAAAATCACCATTAGATCAAAAGTTAATAATGATTAATCATAAATTCAATGGTAATTTTAAAAGCCACGTCACTTTTTGTTGACACAAGGTAGACATAAAAGATGACATATATAATTACTCTATTAACTGTTCTACAGACCCAATATAGAGAAAAACTCTATTAGTTTGTTATTGAAAATTAAAACTCACTTAAGGATTAGAGATATCTGACCGTTGATATTCAATAACAGGATCCAAACGAAACTTAAAATTTAAAATGGGAGGCATTCTTGTCATTTATTAATAATGGATCCACAAACACGCAAACATACACCGATTGATACGTCCCCGGTATAAATAAAGCTGGAGAGAGAGTAACAAGACTTGGGAGCCAAGAAAAGAAAGCAGAATAAAATTCAATCCGAAAAGGACAGGTAGAAAGACAACAGAGAAGCCTAAAAGCATTAAAATAGTGATTCTTTATTACTTTTTTTTTTTATTTTTGTAAGTGATTCTTTATTACTAGTTTACTACTTTCTTCCTCTTTTCTTTTACCTATTAGCATCAAAAATTCAAAATACTTATAGGTGAGAGAAAGAAAAGCTTATCCACGCAATTCACGGATACAATACCATCCCCGAATTGCAGGAGACTTCTTGCAATTGTGAGAGGTTTTGAGAGAGCTCACCTACTTGAGCAGACAGAGTCAGAAGATGTTTATATTGTCCAAACACCTACTTGGACATATGAGTCTCATCCAAAGCCTCTTACAATTCTTTGCCCAATTATAGGGTCAGATAATTGCAGAGAAAATCTAATCTACAATTAACTGGGACCCCAAAAAAAAAAAAAAATTATAGTCATATTGTGGGAGGCATTCTTGTAATTTTATGAAATAATAGGCCCCACTTTAAAACCTTAATAATATTAATAATATCATAAAAAGTTAGAGAGAAGCAGATTATCTTTCCCCGCTTAGACTTCAGAGTGACATATCTGGATAATGAAAAGAAGTTGTGGGACTTCTAATTGTAGCAAAGCCAAATCAAGAAAACTCGCTGGAATACTCACAAAAAAAGAAAAAAAAAAAACTCGCTGGAATTGGTAACAACTTTTATACCTCAATTTTCTTACACCTGTCATTCTGCTCATGTTTCTGCTACTAAACAATAAAAAAAGGTCCTGTTTTTCTTCGTTATTGATGGAATTCATTCCTGTCTCCCATTTGTACAGAATAAACAAACAGAAAAAAAAAATCAAGTAACAGGCAGAAGAAGAAGCAAGCACTCATGAAATTAAACCCTTTATGAATTGTTTGTGTTAAAAGTAGGCTGCAGATTATCATAAACAATAACAAAAGAGTTGGAGACTAACATATGAGACATTATTCTGCAAACCAAGTTTACTAAACAATCAGACTTTGTCTAATAATCTAAAACCGTTTCTCTATAGTTTTCCTGCCACCCATGAAGACGTACGACAAAGTATATATTATTTTCTAAGAAGAAAGAATATATATATGAACACACAGAATACAAAAAAGAAAGAGACAGAGAGAGAGAGACAGAGACCTTGGATGGTATTGTTGCTTTAGAGAAAACAACGTGGTCTGTGGATTATTGTGTTTTCGCTGATATATATATATATTTAAGTCCTCGTGGGAAACGATCAAAGGATGATGAGATAGAAAGAGACATGTTATATAGGAAGCCGACGTGCCTCTTCAGAAGGATCATCATCATCAAACGATGCGTTCAACTTCAGGAGGCGCGTAACGGTTCGGGTGTTCGTACAGACCACCAATGGTTTCGTTTCCATTTTTCTTCTGCTTGCCATTTCTGCCCTCGTTTTGTCTTTTACACCTCAATTGCAATATTTTCCAGAATTTTCTTATTTTTTATTTTTTTTTTTTGCAATTAGCCTCCTAAAGTATTTGTTCCTTTCAATTAACCCACCATTTAAATTTTCTGTTAAATCCTAACGGTGGAAACATAATGTGCCATTTACATGACTTATTTGCCACCTTCAATCAAATATAATGCTATTATGATAACAATTAGACTGTCCCAATAGTCCTTGTACCTTCCTAACGGTGCATAGAAGTCTAAGTCTTAAGTTTTAAGTTAGGACTTTGGTCTACTATAAGTATGACTATTGGTAGAATTCTCTGCAGACAAAAGAGGCGACAGTACTCTAACTACTGTTTCGAGGACTTGGTGAGTAATTTCTCATGTAAACCCTTGAACTAAGATTTTCAAGCACGAATATTTTGCTATAAATTGTGCATCTATACAATGCCATGAACATTCCTGTTTCAATGGCATGAACCCTAATTTTTACTAGCATGATGATATAAATTTTACTATGTGATGATTGGGTGATTTTTTTTTTTTTTTCTTTTTTCTAATTAAAAAGGATTGGAGGGGGAGGCCAACGTAGCTGTCCTACCTGGGCGTGACCATAGTAGCACCAATCCGCGGGGCGCCGCTCAGGAGGGACCTACGGAGGGAACCGCAGGCGCACCCTAGCCTCAAGACCGACCGAGCCATAGCTTAAATCCCGCCCCACCAGGGCACTAGCGGCACGTAACCCCCATGACAGGTTTCCAAGAGGTATACCCAAGGATTCCCATTTCGGGAGTCGAACTTGGGGCCTCTTGGTTCCAATTCTCCATGGACAATTACTTACCACTAGACTACCACCCTTGGTGGTGTGATGATTGGGTGATTGATACTTCATGATTTACATGCATGCGATACTATGGAACTCTAATTTGTGGATCGTTTGAACTGAGCAATCAAACTACTGTTGTGTTATGGTCACTATTAAAAAATGTTTAGAACTTTTGTGAAATAAACATGTGGCATGACATACTAGTTATAAAGACTTGACCATGTTGCCAAAGTAAAGTGTGTATGAGTTCTAACCTAAATTTTGAGGGCTATCATGACTAGTACATCGCATCACTAATTGGGTAGACCACCCAAGGTCAGACTTGGTCATCAAATTAAGATATAGCTTGCTACGTGCATTTTAGGGCACCGAAAATGTACCTCAAGTCCTTCATGAACGTACAAATCCTATCGTAAAGGGGTTAAGTGCATAGATAGGCCATGTCAAACAGAGTTGTGACTTTTATAAATATTTATAATTATGTATTGTATTAGCATGATTTTTTGTCTTGTTTTTTAAGTTGATGAACTATTGCGTGTGATGTTTTAGTTTTCCCTGCATTAAAAGAGGGTTCATATCAAAACATCCTTGTTTTACAGAGGATCTTGAGGATGGTGCACCAAGGCCCGCTTGTGGGGCTGAATATGCATAGCTATGCTCGTTACCTTTTTTATGCACGGTGAGGGAATGGCATACCTTCGAGAGCATTAGGAGGAATTTGAGTTGCCTTGGTTGGGTTTCATGTATTAAGTGGTGGTACTGATACTTTGTTGTAGGACGCTGATAGTTTTTGGCTATGACCTTATGTTATATCTGATGTATCATTGACTACTTGGTTTGTATTATTACTGATGACATAGCTGTTTTGCTTGGTCTGTGACCATGCTACTATTAGACTGATGCTATTAAGTTATCTTACGACATTTTAAGTATTTTATGGTTCAATAGCTGCTCAGGTTCTTGTTGGTTGAGATTTAGTTTTGGCTTTTGTGGCTGTCAAAAAAAATAAAAAAAGAGAGAGAGAAAGGAGTATACCTTTCTGCTGCTTAGTTACCTGATATTAGAGTTTTTGATAACACTTCGGATCATTTACCTGTTAAATGAGTATGGGGACGTTGCAAATGACATTCCAAGGCTATTACTAGTTAAATACTTTAGGGGCATCACATATTATCTTCTCCAACATTACCAAATACAAAAACATTCCATTGCTACACATGTGGAAGTATGGTAAAAATACATATGCATAAATTGTATTGTAAGGTGAATAACAGTCACAAGCAAAAATGTTCCATAATAGCTAGAGATTGACAAAATACAAGGAAAATATGGAGATTAAAACTGCTCAACATCGGCTGCAGCTAAAGATTGAAAAGAGCAAATACCAATATATGGAGAGGAAGTACCAAAAGAAAACCATGCTGGAGACTCAAGAGTGAAGATATAAATTACAGGAAAAGGAAAGATGGTAAATCATAGTACTTTGAGCACTGGGATTACGTTATATAAATCAAAAAGCATGATATGTGTCATAACAAGCATAGGAGCTACAAATTATCCTTACGAAGCTCTGATACATAGACAAAACATTCAAAGTAGATTAACCAAAAGAAAAAGAAGAAAAGAGCTATAAGAACAAAAGCTTGCAGTCATTTCCCAGGCACATCTCACTGTACAGAGAGATAACAAATGTGGAGATACTGAAGCCAGATTTGAAAAGCATCGAATTAACCTCTTAAAGTTTCAATGTGAGGTCAGGTACTGTAGAGTTGTCTATGTCCACTGATGGGGTCATCTCTACAAAATTTATATTGGAACTTTCAGTCAGTACAAAACTCGGATGAGCATTCCCTGCCTCGGCAACCTGACGGAAACTGCCAGGCCACAACAGCTCCGCCTCATCATCCTCCACGAAAATGGGCATGCCCAAATACCCATGCTGAAACTTTGTGGCGTTTCTCATCTCAGGAGGCCTCACCGGTGGCACAAAGCCATAGTGTGCTGAAGAATGTGCCTTAATTCCCAATGACCTGAATGGAGATCCATGAAGAGGTAGAGATGCTAGGCTGCTGGCATACCTCTCTGAGAAAATACCCATTCTCATAGCCCGCTTCGCCAGTGTTCTTTCTCTCTTATGTGCATTTTGGTGGCCGCCAAGAGCCTGCGAGCTGAAGAACTTGCGTTGACAGTAATTGCAAGAAAAGACTCGTGGAATGGCTGCTGTTGTAGTGTGAGATGCAGGTTCATTGCTACTCTCGCTTGTGCTTGACAATGAGATTCCTGAATCCCTTCCCCCTAAGTCATCAGTACTATAGAAGCTGAGGGTTAAGTCAAGGGTGACCGGCTCTGACTGTGACTGAGCCGCTACAAGATTTGTGAGTTGCGAGGAGTTCGTGACACTGTCTTTGGAGGGAGATGCAGAGGTGATGGACTTGTTCGATGCGACTTGGCTGCTAACTTCAGAATCATTTTCGGAAGAAGCCTTTACTTCAAGGTCAAAGTTAGGTTTCATTGTTGATCTGTGCAGTGATCTGGAGAAGCTACTTCACATTCTAGATGAGAAAAACCAGGTTGAGCCACTCTGCATTTTGAGAAATCTAGAGGACCTTATCCTGCATTGTGAGGCAGCACAATCATATTCAGCACATCACATCTGATTTTTACTCACAAATATGCAACAGAGAGAATGTTAGCTTCAAACTTTTTAAAGCTTTACTACTCCTGAGAGCAGAGAGACTTGCCAAAAGAAGAGAGCTGAGAGGCAAAAACCTAGGGTAAATGTACAATAATTAAGTAACAAAATAGAAAAAAATAATAATAATATGATGCGGAAAAAGAAAACAAATCAGAGAGAGAGATACAGAATCCCTTATTTCAAAAGGCACAATCAAAGTCTTATGACAAGGATACTCCGTCATTTTTGTACTATGTATGTTCAACACCATGTATTTACATGAGACACAGCATAGCTCAGAATTAAGCTTGTCTGCATTGCACGCTATTTTTTATTTTCTATTTATATGCTATTTAAGGAAAATTTCAACTCTGCCAACAATTTGGTCCTACGAATTCTCAATATTCTCTGAAGGCACAAAAGCTTATGCTCCATAAGGATTCAAAAAGTATTTACGGAAGTATCAAACGATTAATTTTTATTTCTAACAAAGAGAAAAGGAGAAAAAAGGATAACATTAATGCTAGTGAATCTTCCTCTGCTTTAAAGCCAACTAGGGCAGCCTGCGCAAAAGAAAACCAGAAGAAGTGCTTTTATTTCTTTTTTGCTTTCTTTTTCTATCTTTCCTGATTTTAAGAAAATTGAAAGAATACATCAAAATTCTATGACATCTAAGTAATGTGAATCCCCCTTTTTTTAACTGTATGATGCACATGTCTCAAACATAAGAAAAACCTCAAGGCATGTAACATGTGCTTCACTTGCCTTTCATGCTAAGCTTCAAAAGACGGAGCCTAGAATATTGTGCTTCAAGAATGATAGGGAGAGAAACACCTAGGGAGTCAAACAAGAGTAAGTTAATATACATATTAAGACACTACTTCTAGCTCAAAAGCCTAAGTTAATGGGCTTAGGTCCATTTAGGTATATTAACTACCCACTTTCTTTATAATTTCTCAATATGGGATACCAACCTCACAAGTACACTCACAATAAATCTCCCCCTCACTTGTTCAACATTGACCCAACTTCCCCACGTGTATGAGTCCTTTACACAAGAGTGTCATACGTACTCCAAGAGAACAGCACTATTTTTACCAGAATCAAACCAAACGTGTCAATACAAAACACTCGTATCAGTAGCGGAAGCCAATCATGGCTCTAATACCAATTGGTTGTGACAAAATAATGTGTATAGAAATCAGAACTATTGCTGCCTCTCCTACGATGAAAATAATACATCAAACCAACGTCAAACCCCTTGCCAGTTATCTAACCCACTTTAACCTAAATATGTCCTACCAATTGATAACATAACAAGGAGGCATATATCACAAGGCTAAACACATTCTCAAGTATACTACAATATGACCTAAATAGGTCCCTTTCCTCCATAATTAGATTTCTATCAATGATGCTAAGAACAAGACAACAGCCAGACATACAACTGAAACTTCAAAAGGATAAGAAAATCAACAGCCTCAGCTCTTGATAAGAAACATCTATCAAATCCTGGCAAATGTTAAGAAAATATAGTGATTCCAAAATTCACATACTTTTCATTCACACACTAGTATTTATAGGTGTAAATACAATATTCTAGATTCAGGACACCCCACATTAGAACACCTCATAGGGATACCTTACTACCTTCTAGAATAGGAACACTTGTCCCTTTCTCTCTAATAATAATTGAATATGAACACATACAATTTCTCAAGCCTTCTTCCCTAATTGGTCTTGGCAGGCTTCCCTAAATTCTTTGACATTGGAAGGTCTTTCTTAGATAACTACACATGCTGTTTAAAATCTGACTGCTATAATGCATCCAACTGCAGAGAAGGAAGGAACCATTCCAAAATGTATCTCTTAAATTGAGTCCAGTGCGGATCTTCCCATTTATTATCTACTAGTACTTCCACATAAAGACTTTGCAAACATGAAAGCATTATGTTTTTCATCTGAAAATGGAGATATATCCATTGGGAGACAACATCACCATCTGAGATACCAAAATCATCAATATTCCAGATGCACATTTATTTATGCTCATTATTTTCATGGTTTCTTCAATTACATTCTGATTTTGAATTTCAGGATTAGTATTTTTTTTTTTTTACTATTTCAACTTAGATAAAAATTTTAAATCTTGAGTTGATATAACTATGATTGAATTTTTATGAAAAGAACAGAAAACATGATAGACAAAGAGACTTATGCTGACCAGCATAAGTCTCCATTGATGTGGACTAATTTGAATCAGACTGGACAAAAAGCAGCCAAAAGGCCCACAACTTCACATCGAGGAGATTAACCAGACTCTGTGTTCAACCAAAGAAAAAATAAATAATATAGGTAGCTAGCTAGGTCAAGTTTGGCTAAGACGGCATATACAAATTGGCACCAAAATTCGACATCATATATCTAAACCTTATGCCAATCTTCAATGTTAAGGCAGAGCTTATGCTAGTAATCATCAAATATTTGGTTTTTTTTTTTTTTAAACCCTTCTCTACAAGCTTCCTTTTGAACCTTATCAAAGCTAAACACTTTATAATGAGTTACATTAACTATTCCAGATGTTCTCCTTTATTGCAGATGACTAAACCATCAATCAGTTTTCATCTTCTAAGTCAAACAAGAGTGCTGACATTAGAGACACTCATTTCGTCAATTTATTGCCAACTTTTCATGTCAACATCATTATCTCTACCAACTCCAATCACCTTACTTCTAAATACATGACTTTGAATAACTAACATAACATAGAGCTGAATTTCTAAACATTGTTAGAAATATTTTCCATGTAGTTTGATTACTATATGCAATCACAGAACTTGGAAGAACTTCAATATACTTCATTTTGCTCAACAAAATGGCCATTTGGGTCCTGTTTCCCATTGCCATAACCGCTCCCTCATCTATGCTGTTATTTAACAGAAATCATATGCTAATATTGGTTCCTAAGCAGCTTGTCCAAAACCTATTAAGTCTTACATGACCGCTCAAATTGCCGAAGCACATTGGTTCAGTACCAAACCTGATGAAAGCAAATTTTTGTTTGAGATATGCTTTTCTGTTAAGTGATTATCCTGCTAGTTATAGCTAAGTTGCATCTCTTCTTGATCTTATTAGCATATCCATTTGTTTTTATATCTTTCATAAACATGCATTTAATCTTAAAAATCGTTCCTTCAAAAAAAGTCAGCATAAATACCATGTGACAGTTGTGTTAGTAACAACTTGCATCAACATCCTAGAGAATATGTGTTACTGCTATATGTGTGTAACAGATAGATAGAGATACCATTCTTGTCACATAACAACAAACACCTCTCTAATAGGAATATGGTATGGCAACTAAGAGAATAAACCTCCATGACATAAAAATTAACACCTCCAAACGTGCAAAGGAATCACGAACTAAGAGTGTTGACACTGTTAAGGCATAAGGCCTTCTGGGAATTGTTAAATCATGCAATACACCTCAAGAAAAACTACCTTAAAAAAATATATGAAAGAGAATATACAAATTTTCCAGAAATGAAAAGCAGGGGTATATGTAATTATAATTCAAAATTGATTCCATGAAGATAAGTAGAGAATATATATTACACAGCATGCACAGGTATATCCTAATCCAAGTTGGAGCAGATTAGCATAAAGCATATCTCAAAGATCAATGGTGTAAAATTATGATTCGAGGTAATATATTAATAATTTACGTCTCTTTCTACTTACCAGAACAAAGTTACCTAGCTTGCTGAGCTTAAAGAATTATAACCATATATTCCACATTAAAGTAAAACGTTTGTTCTCTTTTTGTTCCAATATAGATATAAATAGAGTGTAGGCAACATAAATAGCACCTAAGCCGGTAATTGAAAAAAAAAAATAAAAATAAAAAGGAATATGAAAATTGCTAGAAGAGCCATGAGAAATTCAATTTTCTGCCGTGGCAATCTCAAATTAACCCAATTTAACTTAAATTTACACATTTGATTGCCTTTTCTTCTAGTTAAGAATCAGCAGGTATGAGAGATCTAGAAGGGCAATGGAGAATCAGATTTGAACTCATGAATAGTAACAAATTCAAAAGCCAGCCCAAAGCTCAGACACTATAAATTTCTTATCTAAGAATCAATGGGAAAAATAGAATAAGGCATAAAAGGGAAGGCATGACAGACAAAGAAAGCACTCCTTGAAAAGACAAAACTCCAAGAACTGAATTTAGTGAACTGCATGCAGTGCAGTCAGCAGTGACCTATGATTCCACCTTCATCCTGCAAAGTTTCTGTAAATTGATCTCCATTTTCCTTAACACACGAATAAACTCAACATTATGAATAGTAATCACTTAAACTAGATTCCCCCATGTACAAAGTTTCAAACACTAATCTAAAAACTCAGAGACAGAGACACAGTAATTCAGCAAAACCATTATTTTCACTATATAATTATATACTAGTACTACTATAAGTCTATAACCCAAAGAAGATCAAAAACAGAAACAAAAAAAAAAGTCACCACACCATCATCAAGATCAAGTGGATTTAAACAGCTTTGAATTTGCAGACGTCTGCTTCAGCTTCAGTCACTACAGCTTTGGTCTCTTCGTTCACGAACAGCAACACAATTAATGGAGGCTGAATGAGAGAACAGAGCTAGAGATTGAAAAGAAAAAAAATGGGAAATGGGAAATGGACAAAGAGAGGGAGAGGGAGAGAGAGAGAGATGGTGGGTAGTGATGTTTAATTATGGGAAAGCAAAGGTAAGAGGAGAGTGGTGGAGTGGGGGGGACAGTGGTGGGACGTCAGAAAGGTCAGAGGGAAAGGTGGTGTTGGGATAAAATTTAAGTAGAAAAAGCAGGAAATGACATAATACTTCTCTCTAGTCTCGGCCAGTGTACCACTGCGCTTGGTTGATTTTTGGGCTCTTCCCAAAACAAACAACTGCTTACTCACACAACTACAATTGGGATCGTACATAGAAAGAAACAGATAGAAACATCAACCAGTGTTACTTCTCAGTCCCACCTAAGATTCTCTCTCTCTCTCTCTTTTTCTCCACTTTAAAGTGTTTTAAAGATAACACCACAGGGTCGGCTTCAGATTCACCATATCACTTTCCTCTGCACGTAACTACTCGTTGTTTCACCCTCATCCATGGAATGCAACACATGCATATCTATATATAGCGCCATAGCATATATTGATTTTTTTTTTTTATCCTTAATTATGGGGATTCTGAACTGTTTGAAATTAAGTCAAACTAAAATCACGGCATAGTTATATCCTTGGTACTATAATCCTGACGTTCTTTTAACGAGAGTTATTGTCTTTATCTAAGTAGCGGTATGCTAACGTGGCTGGTTCAAGTTATTTAAGTTTTTTTCGAGTTCTATCATATATTCTTTGTTTTCTACCTTTACATTGGCTTTCGTAGTCTAGTCGAAACTTGCGGTTCGAACTTTATCATTTTTATGCGACTTCTAGGCTTTCAAGTCCATTTTTTCGACCTGAATTGGTTGAGCACATATATGATCTATAAAAAATTATCATAGCTCATCGTTGAATCTTTATCAATATATATAAATATAATCGCATAGAATTAACAAAATCTTCATTGCATGCATAATTAGACGTATGTTTTCTGCGCCTTTTTTAAGTGCAAAAATATCAAATATTGTGACTTAGATGGATGAGTTTTCGTTTAGGTGGGTTTCATTACTTCAGTTAACAAGAACTCATTAAGCATTCATAATGCAACAATTTTAAAATTAACCATAGGATTGATATTAATGCAATGAAAACTTTAAAGTTTAATTTGAAATTGAAATCAAAATTTGAGGTTTATCACGTAATTGCCAATTTTTATTATTTTATTGTTTTATTGCTCCCTTTTACTTTTTTGACTCTCTTTCTCAAAAAAGTGATGTTTTGGTTTTTTTCATGATATTTTAGGCAAAGATGCCAATGAAGCGGCGGAAGAAACTAATTATTATTATTTGCAATTTTTTTGAGCTTCTATTTTAATTTAATTTTTCAATTTCTTGGTGAATATAATTGTATATGATTGGTTTCAACATATGTAATTATGGAGGGTGGAGGCAAAGATAGTAGAAAAAAAAACTGAAGATCGATGGAATAATGCTTAGCTAGGAGTCAAATATAAGATTTTTTATTTCAATATTATGGTAAATTATTAATTATTTTTAAAACTTAAACTATTGGAAGATGAGCTTTTACAAATAGAAATTATGTGTTTACTGTCCGTGCATTTTGTGTATGTTAAATCTAGTTATATCTGAATTTTAAGTACAAAATGCATGCAATGAAAGGACAAGATAATAATTAAATAAGGCGATGAAAATTGCAAGTACTCTCTCAAGATCAACTGAGTCATAATCTGATCCAACCTCATCAGGCATCAGTGAAACCTAAGACGACTAATACTAATAGAATTAAAAATTCTCATTTCTATAGTCAAACTCTCAACTACCTAATACATGTCCAATTACTTAAAAAAATTTCTTGAGACTACTAAAACCACCACCCCTAAAACATTAGGATTTAGTTCTAAAGAAACATGCCTGGTGTAGTTTCTCAAAAACCTTTTTTTATAAATTTTTTTTTTAAAAAAAAAAATTCTTTTTATCTATTAAATGAGATTGGGATTTTTAGTTGTCTTTGAAACTTACACTAATAGAAGGTGACAAAATGTACGTACTATGTTACTAACACAATCAAGTCCAAGAGAATGTAGATATATACAAAACAAATGGTAAAGTACTCTTTAAAGAAAAAAAAAAAAAAAAAAAAAAAAAAAAAACCTTAATAATTATCTTCGTTCTTTAATGATAAATTAGCTTTGCAAGAAGAAGGTGAATAGTTCAGTACTTTTGGTGATCATGGTAGAAACTAGGAAGCATTTTAATTTAAGGGAATATGTACGTACGGTGGGAAGATAAGGTTGTTTTTTAAATCTTCATCTTCTTTTTCTCTTTAATCAGAGTGGACTTTTAAAGGGAGGGGGGAGGATTGAAACTAACCTTTTGATCTTTGAATCTTTTGACAACTTTCTTCTTCCTTTTTTTTTTTTTTTGTGAATATGACAACTTTCTTCAGTACTTCTTCATCTTTTCAAAATTCGCTTTCATTGTATCATCCGACACGGGGAAAGAATGTCCTGTTAATACAGTAGAAAATGTCTTCTCTTTTTTTTTTTTTTTTTTGGTGTGTAAGTAGTAGAAAATGTTTTCGTTCTTACAATTTTTACAATAATTTTTTACCAATTCATGTAGCACTCGTGCCACGTGGCACAATATGGGTAAAAAAAAAAAAACACAAGAATTTTTAGGTAAATTTAATTGTTTATTCACTAACATAATAAATATCACTATAACATAAATTGCTACTTCAATTTGTAATTATAAAAGTTTTAAAACCCCTGACAATATTTTAATATACCACCTAAACAGAATGCCCCCTTAATGTTACCATTTAGGCTGGAGGGGGTACCACCTCCAATAAAATAAATGTTAAAAAATATTTTTAGGCTTTAAATTTGTGAAAAAAAATATTTTAGCTCTTTCTTTGTTTTTAACTTAACCCCTTAAAAAAAATTCAATACAGTTTGACTTCCCTAAAGTTATGTTAATTCCTGATTCCTTTGGAATTTGGATTCTATTCTTAAAAAATAGAATATATTTTAGAATTCATGTTAGGGTGAGAATTTTTTTTGGCGCACATCCTTGTCAACTGACACATCTCTTCAGTTCTAGTCATGCATTGATAACCACTCTGACATGTCCATGCTAGTCTCCATGTTTGACCAAATGCATCCCAAAATCGACACAATATGAATCGTCAAAATTCACCACCTCACCTCCCCTCGCCACTACTCCACCACCTCCATGGCCACCCCGATGCCCACCGCCAAGGTCCGCTACAAGATTACCATGATTGTTAATCTTTCGGACAAGTCAGCCTACGCCGTGTGTTGAGTCGTGCACCACTACATCTTACTTGGAGATTCAGTGATCCTCTCTCATGTCAACCCCACATTGTTCCTCTTAGGCGCCGATTGGGGCTTCATCGACCTCCCAATGTCCCCCACCTTTATAGATAAAGGTCACAACGCCAACTATTCCACGGACACCAAGGCGTTAGAGTAGAAATTGGAGGATGAAGCATGACGCGTTCCCAATTTTGAAGGCCGCTGAGAAAGGCACATATCTCGTACAAGATCCTCATTGTGAAGGACCACAACATGATTCGGGTTGTGAGTTTTGAATTCAGGTAACCCAATCGAGTCAAATTGAGATAAACAAAAATTGAACTTGATTGAATTGCAACCCAAACATAAATTCATGGAAAATGAAGAATTTAATTAGTACTTTAACAAGTTGAGAAATTGAAATTGGTGCATGCCAAAAATTATGTTGTTTTAAGAGGAAAGACTTTTTACAAAATAAGTGCAAGACAGAATAAGTTATGAAAAAAATAAAATAAAATAAAAAAGAAAAAAGAGTAATGTACATACATATTCTTATTTTCATACTTTTTGATACAACGTTCAAAATCATTATTAAATTTAGAATTGATCATTATTAAATTTTAATAAAATGATAATAATAAAAGCCACGTTAAAAAATGTGAAAGTAGAAATATAGGCGTGAGAATGTGCAGCATTACTATAATAAAAAAAGAATTAAAAAAAANAAAAAAAGAAGAAGTAAGACAGAATAAGAGATAGAGTAATTATACTCATCAGCCTGGGCTGAATGAACAGTCATTCAGTCCAGGCATTTTTTTTTTTTTTTTTTTTGTGGTACATTATTAAAAAAATATTTATTTATTTTTAATTCTTATTCAGCTTGAACTGAATGACTATTTATTCAGTTCAAACCGATAAGAATCACTGCTCTAAGAGATAATAACTGGAAATTTCTTATTCCCTGGGACACTGCTTTTTGAAGTCCCACTTCAGAGAAGAATCTATCTGCACTCGGCCGTCTTGGAATTCGAATGGGTCCCTTTTACACCACATTTTGGACCCACCAAAGCGGTGTGATCCATATGCATGGCAAACTAGCTTTGCAAAAAGAAAAATATGATTGAATGAAATACGTAAAAAAATAAAAAAAGAATTATGCCACGTGGAAAATTGCCAAACAATGGCAAGAAAATAGCTATCAATTAAGGTGACAGGATTTTTTGTTTTTCAAAAAAGGCGTTAATGATATATATGACTGGTCCGATCCACATGTTAAATGCAGTAACTCGTAATATTTGAAAATAATTGGACAAATGTCATACTCGAATTGTCATATTAGTGGGCATGCATATATATATATATATATTAGGAGGAAAGTTTAATTTGTAAATTTGATACATTTTTTGAGATATAAAGATGTGACTCCCCGTCCCTCCCCTCGTGTGTGTGTGTGTGAAAAGTATGAGAAAGAACCCAGATATCATCTTTTGTGCATAATGTGTGTGTAGACAATATGAGATCAAAGCACCCCTTCTCTATCATATATGATTGATAAGATAATTACCTATCTAGCTTTATATATTTTTCTGTAGATTATTTATTGATTTAATTTATTCGAAGGGGCAATTAAATTATGATTATTATTATTATTTTAAAGCATTAATTAAATGACTAAATTCATTTATTCTTTTATTAATTTAAGCTTTTAAAACATCATATCAAAGTAATTAAATAATTACACCAATAACATAAATATTGAGATGTGATAGAAACTCTCTTCTTTATTTATAATTAATGAAAATGAAGTATGTGGCTTAAAGTAATTGGCAATTTGAGTTCAAGTATAGGAATGGTATTTGGTGAAGGGAGTTGTCTCTCTCCCTCCCCCTCCTTTTCTACAGAGAGAAAGCGATCGAGACGAGAGGCACCATTGGTGGTGGGTCATGGAATTGTCACCATCTTCATGATCCATTAAAAATATTTTTCAACTCAATTTGCAGTTCTAGCTAGGCGCTCCCCGTGTCAGCCATCTTTGTAAATATATATATATTACATAACCCTTTTTTCAGGTGTAAATTAAAATTTGTGACAGAGTTCTCCATCATTAGAAACTTCCAAGTGTTCTCCTTTATATGTGGTGTGCATGTGTCAGCCTTTTGTTGTTCCTATTTTATATATATATATGCACGAATGTGCTCTTCAAAACACTAGCTATATAGCTAGCTAGCCAAGCATATATTAAGAAATAAATTAAGATAGAAAATGCTTCTCTAACATGCATGACTTCCAAGAGCTGCAGGCTTTAGTTTATATATATATATAGGACCTCAAAACTACAACCTAATTAGTGGTCTTAGTAATTTTACTCTCATTTCTTAAAAGTATAAATCAAGCATGGGATTCAAACCATTTGTAGGTAGAGAATGTTAGGCTTATAAAAAAAATTTTAGTAAAAAAACTCTTACAAACTAGCATTTCTCTTGTAGGTAATGGTAATTTGTGGATTCCAATTCTTTCTAGATCTTGATGCAGTACAACCAGGAGTGCATGGAACTCCGCTCGACAAGTGCTCAACCATTGTTTACAGGATGAGCCACAAAACCGTCTGTTCAAACAAAGAATTTTGAGAAGTTTTTTATTCACTTCGTCAAACATAACAACCGATGAAGATGAAGAAAGAAATTCAAAACCATATCCATAGTACATGCATAAATAAAATATGTGAACTATTTTGGTACCGATTCAAACATACCTAGAGTGATTAATTAGGTCATTAATTAGAAGCCTAGCTAAGCACTGAGCACATGCATGCTGAAAGTAACTATTTTATTTTTAACCTAGAATAATGAAAAAGCATAAAAAGTAATGCGTATCAAACGATGCAATCCCAATTAAAATTTGCACACAAAGAAGTAGGCTAGTAGCCTATATCGGCATACCTAGTCATGTAGGTTAGGTTATTCTTTAAATTATTATTTTTTTAAAAAAAATAAAAAAATATATACATGAATAAAGCACAGCACACCCAACCAATGCAAAATGGACAAATCATAGAATCCACGGGAGCTTGAGCCTGAGCCTGTCGGATGGAATTGTGCACGTAAAGAAAGTGAATAGTTAAAAGGCATATATAAAAACAAATAGAAGAGTATGTAGTGTTTCTCTAGGGAAAAGAATAATAAGAAAGGGCCAAATGTATATATATATATATAATTCCGCCTGAACAAAGGAAGACGACTATTATGAACCATCCCATTCCTACCTATGCTCTTTCGAACTGATCTATCACAGAACATGCACGTGAGGCCAGTGACACACTTTGTTCTAGTCTCTCCAGTTGCCGACACTTCCACGTTCGCGCCGCTCAATGTGTTTCCCGAGGCACGCCGGTGGGCCTTCATCCCAAACTCCATTACTTTACTTTAACTGGTCCCCATGCATGCCACCACACGCTTGGCCTCTTCGATGAGTAACATGAACCCTTTTTTTTACGATTATGTGTTTATTTCTTTTATGATAAATGTTGGGACTACTACAATTTTTTTATTATTATTATTTTAAATTTTGTTTCTGACTAGATTTTAGACTATACTAATTACTATAGGAATGCCTTACCACTTCTTATGGGTGAGAAGATGGTTGTGAAGTTGTGACCACCCCTTATGGCTTAGGGGGTTTAGGAGGTTGTCACGATCTCCTCGATGGCTCGAGGGGTGGGTGTGACTACTCTTGAAGGTTGGGTGGAGTCGATGGCTCGAGGGTGGTGTGACTACTTTTGAAGGTTGGATGGGGTGATTGGCCAATCCTTTGGGAAGGGGTGGTCAATCACCTCGTGGGAGGGCTAACAACCTAAACTATTCCTTGGAGCAAGAGTGGTAGTAGTATTTGGAGTTTTGGGGTAAAAAAAATAAACATAAAAAATATTTGTGATAAAATTTTAATTTTAAAAGGATTATAAGAGTATTTTAAAAAAGAAATTAGGAAAAAAACTGAGTGACTGACCACCCTCTACAAAGATAAAACGGAGGTGGCTGACCATTGGATCTGATCACTCATGTAGTTACTTTACTTTTGTTGGAAAAATATAAGATTGTATATTAAATTACACATAATATTGTATAGCAAAACAATCTGGATGCACGTGAGGGTGTTGAAAGCTTGGACGACGATGATCTCAACAGCGCTGAAATGATCGTCAGCGAATCTATTGAAGTGTGTGGCCATCGAGTTGGCACATAGCATAATGGGCACATCCTTCGAGCGCGCGCGTGGAGGAGCATGGCAACTCCAATGGGATTGGTCTCAGTGGCTCTTGATAGATTGTCTTCCAAGGTTTCGATCGGTGGAGTCAAAGACAAATACACACATCAATAATCAATGTGGGACAAAGTGCATACGATGCAATATATAATATAACCTAACACTATCCTATTCCTTTTTTTTTTTTTAAGCAAGTTATATTCTGGAGTTTAATTGTTTAGTGCATGACATGGTTGTAAGTACCACGTAAACTGTCACATCAGGTTGTAAATAATTTGTAATAATTAAAAACCGTAGTACTTATAGCAGCATTCTTTTTTTAAGCATCACCATTTACAGTGATATGTGCATTCACCAAATACAAATTCATTAAAGTTTGTTTAATCGTTGTTTAAGTGGGTTTTGTTCAACATTTTCTTATATTGTATGTTTAATGTTCAGTGCTTGCTAGAAGTAGTATATAATAAGTCTCGAATGATCATTACAGTCTCTTATGATATAAATACTTAAATGTACATTCTTCCGTGCACTATATTGGTGCCTCTTTAACATATTCTCAAGCTTAAATTGCTTTATCATAGTTAACTATAAAGACTTGGCATAAGTCCAGATTAGTTAGGTCCACTTTAGATTGGTATATGCCAAAACTTTGTTAGCATATCCATGCTTTTCCAGTTCTCAAATTTTTTTTTAATTTTTTAAGCAAAGAAATAATGAGCTTTTCTGTTGGTGAAGCAATATTGGTGCCCGCAAAGTAAAACCATTCAGAAAAAAAGGTGCTTGTTTCTGAAGTGTGAGAATGATCGATCATGAACAGATATCATTCAATGAATGAAAAAATGGAAGTCCTATTGGTTTTAAGGAACAGCGATGCCATTGAATTGAATTTCCAAGAGATGAATATATTGGTATTCCTATTATTATACAATTATGGCATATTGGTGTTGAGGTTATTAAAGTGCAAAATCTATGGTTTCTAATAGATGAAGGTTTATGGGGTCACATTAATTTAGTCCTAGTAACTATATATATACTATTTTTTATGAAGGTTACTTATTTATTGGTATAATTTGATGAGAAACAACTAGTCTAAAGCACATGCAAAAGTTATCTCGCTACTTCGAGGAAGTTGGGACCTCCAAATACAATAAACTGTGAAATATAATTAATATCATAACGTACCATTCTTTATTGATAGCTCTTCCTTTTTCTAGAAGAACAATTAGTGTTGGTTACATTGAAGAAATTAGGGCTGAAAATTTTTTACACAACCCGCAAATCCAATCAAACACAACACAAAATTAAAAGGTTAAGATTTGGCATAAACGAGTCAACTCACTTGAACGATTTAATAAACGTGTCAATAACGGGTATAATCACTAAAAAAAATGATAATAATAATGTGTATACAAGCTCTTAGGCTCCCTCTCATTGCAGGCTGATTTTTAAGGGTGTGTGTTATACCTAGGCTTATATCATTACCCCTCTCCCACTATTGTTATCATTTTTAAAACTTTTGCTTTGGTTACATGATCTTCAAATCATTCTCTCTTTTTTTTCTTTTTCTCAATTACACAAAAATCTAAAAAAGAAAATATAGAAAATTTTCAATTTTGAAGAGCACATCCTAATAGGTACTCATTAGGATAAAGGAACACCTAATTAACTTTCAAATCCCCCCCTATCTTTTTGTTTTTTTGTTTTGTTTTGGCTTTTTTTTTTTTTTTTGTTATATAGTTATCATCTATTACTTTTAATGACATGTCATGTTCACCTCAAAATCAAAGGCCGAAGCTTTATGCCTTCCGGCTTCTGCTAATATACGCAAGCCTTCTTGATACAGGCCCTCTTTCTTGCTTAGGCAGTGCACAAGCCCAGCTCTTTATTACTATCAGTTAAGGCCCAAGCGCAACCCAAGACAAACGACCCATTCCTGAACCTAATCAAAACCCTTCAAAATAAACAAGCCGTATGAGCCCAACTGGATAAAAAGCCCAAATGATGGAACTCAAACCATAACGGTCATCAACATACGAGATACAAATATAAATTTCTTGAGCCTAAACGGACCTTCATTTTTTTTTTTAAAAAAAAAAAGTTTCATCTTTGCCGAATCAAACCACAAAGAAGCCTTGAGTCACCAAAGTTCTGGATTGAAGTGGACGAGATTAGATTGTGAAGGTGATTCCTATAAAAGAAGGATAGAGGTTCTGGAGCCAATACGATGAAAGGTGAACGTATTATTTGTTAGAGTCACAAGATTAAATTTTCAGAGTCACAAAAGTTTTGTAAATAGAACAATATGTAACATAATTAATCTTTTATAGTGTATACTTTTAGGGTTGGCTTGCCCGCATAATAGTTTTACTTTTAAAGAGTTCTTTAAAAAGTTTCTACTTCTTTACCAAAATCTCTATATCGATTTATTTTATGCTTGCTTTGACTTTCGTACCGATATATGTGGTGTTTGGTAAACAGGATTAATAACAACTTGAGATCTAAAACCTGAATTTCAAGTCCCTTTAGGCACTTGCAACATAACATTAAACAATGCAACTTCGAGAATCCCAAACCATATAACACCGAGCTTAACTGATATAATCATTTTGTACAACTGTTAAACTTTTAATAGCAATTTGAAGTCCTAAATATAATGAATTAAATTGTTGGTCAGCCATATTTACATGTCTCCTACCTCTAATGGGGTGGTTCCTTTTTCGATTGACGATTGTGAAGTTTGGTGGATCTGAATCTCCGTAATTTGCTGCAGAATTGATAAGAATCTGAACAGGTGGGGATTTTTATTCAGACGTAGTTGTTTAAAAACTAGTACTAGTAGTAGTAGTAGTTAGGATAACAATTTTCTATGCTGAAAAGTTGTGTATGGTAGTTGAAAGCAGTTCGTGATGCCCCACAATTATATGGTAAGTATACTTTCTTCTGTTGCCAATAATTAAGGATTAGTGTACCTCTTCTAAGGACAATGGATTCGTTAAGAAAAAAATAAAAAAAAATAAAAACCTATTCCTTGTTGAGAAGGTGGCCCTTGGTCTAAATTGTAAGAAGGCTATCAAGCAAACGAAAGAAACATTTAGATATAACAAGTTTTTTCACTGATTTTAGCATTCTTGTACAACACTGGAGCATGCTGAAAGACCTAATGAGATGATCAAAGAAGATGCTCCTAATTAATGAATTTCTTTGGAACAAGAAACTAAAATAAAAGCTTAAATCTGCATTTTCCTGCCACCAGAAAACTTTTTAAATCAAGAGGTTAATGAAGTCATCTTGAATTACTTTGAAAAGAACATATAGCAAAATCCATTTTTCATAAATGAACTTAATACTTGGGAATTTAATGGCAGATGAACCTCTTGGCTACATGCTTCTCATGCACAAGTGCAACTCGCATATCGTCCACCCTTTAACAATATAATTGTCCCTATAATGAGTCTGTCTTGGCGCCTCTCGCCTTAGTATGGTTCCTCAACTAATTCTAGGGCTAGTAACTTTTTACACTATTAGAATCCGATATTTAAAATTAACAATTTTTTATATAATTTACAAATTCGAAATAAACCCAATACGAAATTAATAGATTACGGTTAAAAAGTGTGATTCGTTTAATCAAATAAAGCAGTTTAAAATTAACTTATATAGTCTTATACCTATATATCGACACAACCCGAACTCAATACATGAATTCGAATTGCCACCTTAAATAGCCCTTGCCATGCACGATTGACAGCAAGCATGTTGCTGGACACGCATGGTGCCCAGCAACATGCTTTGCTTGCAACCAACTAGTGAAACATTGAAGCCACCCATATGATGATCAGCCAAGACACCTAGCAGGCAGCAGCAGCCTGGCTATGTGCCGAGCCCCGCTGGCACACACATGACAATTTGACAGCACCTCGCTGCCTTATCCTGAGCACATCTCATAACAGCCCAAGCTTGCGTCCTTAGTACGCTTCAATCAGCACTTCGGTAATTAGTAAAAAAGTGAAAACTTCTCTTAACCTTTAAAATTATTATTTAATAATAATATTTTTATAAATTTTTAATTATAATAATATTTTTCAAATTATCAAATAATTGGCAATATTTTTAAGGCCAACAAAAGATAAAAATAATCTTACAGATTTTTCAATAAGACAAAATATATTTTTTAATTTTATTGTTTAAAAAATAATTTTTTAAATAAATGTTTATAATTTTTTAAAAATTTTAATTTGACCAATTGGTTGAAAATTGTTAGTTTTTTTTTTTTAGTTTTAGTTTTTTCTTATGAATTCAAAATAATAATAATATAATTTTTATTTTTATTTTTAAAAAATAAATTTTAAATGAAAATGTTTATTATTTTTTTATTCTTGAATTTGTCCAATTGTTTGTAGTGTTTTTTTTTTAAAAAAAATAATAATAATTTTGTTTTTTTTTTTTGTTTTTTTTTTTTATTTTAGCTTTAGTTTTTCTACCCCTTATGAATTGTAGTGTTTTTTTTTTTAAAAAAAAAATAATATAATAATTTTTTTTTTTTTAATTTTAGTTTTAGTTTTTTTAAATTTTATTTTATTTTATTAAGGGTATTTTCGTCTTTAGGAGGGACATTGACATTGTTTGGTAGTTTAGGGGGACATTGTCACAATTAAAAAGTTTGAAGAAAACATTATCAATTAAATAATAATTTAAGTGAAATATGTAAACTTTTTAAAAAATAAAATTAAAAAAATCAGGACTTTGGTAATAACTCGTTGCTACAACTTTTTAGGTGTTTGTCCTCCCTTTTGCCATTATTTGATTAGCAAATCAGATGTGCTGGTCAAAGTCAATTAGAGATCATATGATCTACTATATAATTTCAAAATTTTATCTTAGATTTTATGAATGGTTACAAATATATGAGTATTTTGACAAAAAAAAAAATAATGTTATCAAATACTAAACTTGTTAAAATTAAGTACTATATAATTAATATCTATAAAACTCATGAAAGGATCAACTTTGCCCCTTTTTCTTTTTGTTCAAATAATACATTTTAGTAACCTCTACAATACTTAACAAAACTTGAGGATGTTTATGCAAGAACAATATTGTTTGTTTGTTTTTTTTTTTTTCTTTCAACTTTTTTTGAGAATGGTTATTCATATATCGGGATTTATCTCCTTGGGCTTCGGCTGGACAACCTGTCGTGAAGATTTACTGGGTTAGGCCCGAGTCAGTCTAGTAGTACTATCTCCAAAGTAGCAGAGGAACATAACTAAATTGCAAAGCACCCAATCATTTTCCTTACTTAAATTGAATTCTAATCTTGATACTGTCAATGTATCTTTAGAAGGCCCATGCCAAAATTGGTAAGAAAGCACCACGCTCCTTTGGTTTTGGTGGAATGCCAATTGGCCTATCATACAAGGAGGGTTATTGGGAACATTTATTGTCAAAGTTGGTGGCCATTAAGTCATGGACAAATCACACACAATCCCAATCTAAAGACAACACATGGCAGAGTCGTACCAAAAAAATATTACCTTCAATAGAAAGAGAACAAAGAGGGAGGTAAGTCATTCATGAATTCATTCAATCAAACTCACTCTTATTTTCATAAAATCCTTCTATGAAGAGGACTTCCTTACTTTCTCACATTTGACTTTGGTATTGGAGGTACTCTCGTCGGCTCACACTGACAGGCCTCTTAGCTAATTTGTCTCGTGATTTTCAAGTGTTATGGATTTTAACATCATCAATTATAAGTATTTCAAAAATATAAACTTTCACTCTGAATTTTGAAGATGTTATGATATAATTTGAAAATTTTGATGCCTAGTATTATACTCAAGGTATTCATATCTATTTTCATAATTATGGGAAAAAAAAAAAAACAAGTATTTTGTTTTCCATATAAAACTTAGCATTAAGAAGCTTTTGTCTCACAAAACCATGGAGTAATAAAGAAATAACACAGGTTTATACTAACAACATTAACAATTGCATAATTCCAGCTATGACAGGCAATAATATCTTCAAACAAAGGAAAGGCCATGTGCAATTTGCTCACTCGAGACAGACCATGTGCAATTTCAACTGAAGCAGATTTCCCTCTATGAGCCATGAGGCTGAGGGAACACAAACCAAATCAAATGCCAAAATATAACTGAATGCCGAAAGCCAACTTGGCCCATGGCCCATGCCTTTCAACTTTCAATATCCATTGGAAGACAACACAACATCTCTCAGAAAAAAAAAAAAAAAACCAAAAGAAGTGTCAAGGACAACATGGATTTTATAGGAATCAAAACCCCACCCCACCCCCCTGCATCATCATCCAGCCTTTCACCACTGTTATGACAGCCATAGCTTTCAGACCCGTGGCCCCCACATCCCATGTGCATGCTCTCAATTTCACTCTGCTCGAGACGCAGATCTTTCCCCACCCCCCTCCCCCTCCTCTCTCTCTCTCTCTCTCAACTTTCCCAGAGCTTCAGCTTCCAACTTCCCAGAATCAACCAACCTCTCTTTTCCCCGTAAATACATTTCATATGCAGTTTTTTGCTAACTATGCATCGAAATCCTTGACACCCATTTGCCTCAACTCCTGAAAACCCATCTCTCTCTGTCTCTGTAAATGAAGATGACGAAAAAGACGTATCTTGGATACAAGCTTGTGGCCGTTTTTCTTGCTGGGTTATCTTCACTTTTCCTCTGTGCAAGCTCTCAGCCAAACCCAAGTGATGACGCTTCGGTAATGCTAGCTCTCAAGAAGAGCCTCAACCCACCTGAGTCTCTCGGGTGGTCCGACAACTCGGACCCCTGCACCTGGAAGCTAGTGGGCTGCTCAAGCGACAAACGGGTCACCCGGATCCAAATCGGGCACCAAGACCTCCAAGGTACACTTCCTCCAACACTCCCAAGACTCACCCAACTCCAGCGCTTAGAGCTTCAATACAACAACATCTCTGGCCCTCTTCCTAGCCTAAACGGCCTAAGCTCATTGGAAGTGCTTATGCTTAGTAACAACCAGTTTAGTTTCATTCCTAGTGATTTCTTCGTTGGCATGTCTTCGCTTCTAACCTTTGAGATCGATAACAACCCTCTTTCGGGTTGGCAAATCCCGGAAAGTCTCCGAAACGCTACGGCGATTCAGAACTTCTCGGCGAATTCGGCCAATATTACCGGCATGATACCGGAATTTATCAGCGCCGATGTGTTCGTGGGTCTGATTAATTTGCACTTGTCTTTCAATAACCTCGAAGGTGGGTTACCCGTGAGCCTTGCTCACTCGCAAATTGAGTCCTTCTGGGTTAATGGGCAGAGAAGTAAGCTTAGTGGCCCCATTGATGTTCTACAGAACATGACTTTCTTGAAAGAGGTTTGGTTGCATTCGAATTCGTTTTCGGGTCCGTTGCCAGATTTTTCGGGCTTGACAGACTTGCAGAGCTTGAGTTTGAGGGATAACATGTTTACCGGCCCCGTGCCAATATCATTGGTGAATCTCAAATCGCTAAATGTAGTGAATTTGACAAACAATTTCCTTCAAGGACCAATGCCGGGGTTTTCAAGTGTGGTGGCTGTGGATATGTCTAAGGACTCGAATAGCTTTTGTTTGCCCAGTCCTGGTGCGTGTGATTCTAAAGTGGATACACTGCTTTTGATTGTGAAATCAATGGGTTATCCGCAAAGGTTTGCAGAGAATTGGAAGGGGAACGATCCGTGTGCAGATTGGGTTGGGATCACTTGTATCAATGGGAGTATAACTGTTGTAAATTTTCAGAAGATGGGTCTCACGGGTTCAATTTCTCCTGAGTTTGCTTCGCTTAAATCGTTGCAAAGACTAGTTCTTGCTGATAACAATCTCACCGGTACAATTCCGGAGGAGCTTAATACTCTGCCTGCACTCGTTGTCCTAGATGTTTCAAAGAATCAGCTTTATGGGAAAGTTCCTGCTTTTAAGAGTAATGTGATGGTGAATACTAATGGTAACCCGGATATAGGAAAGGATAAGAGTAGTTCTTCATCTCAAGGTGCACCATCACAGAATTCAACGAATCCATCTATAAGTACAGGTTCTGGAGATGGTGGCAATTCAGCACATGTTCACAAGAAATCTTCAACTTCAATAATAGGAGTAATTGTATTTTCGGTAGTGGGAGCTGTCTTTGTGATTTTCTTGATTGGTTTGTTGGTTTTCTGTCTGAATAAGATGAAGCAAAAGCGTTTTAGCAGAGTACAGAGCCCCAATGCAATGGTGATTCATCCTCGCCATTCTGGATCTGATAATGAGAGTGTGAAGATCACAGTTGCAGGCTCAAGTGTTAGTGTTGGTGCAATCAGTGAGACCCAAACGCTTCCTAGCAGTGAGCCTGCTCGTGACATACAAATGGTTGAAGCAGGAAATATGGTGATATCTATACAAGTCCTGAGGAGCGTGACGAATGATTTCAGCCAAGAAAATATATTGGGACAAGGAGGTTTTGGGACGGTCTACAAAGGTGAATTACATGACGGTACAAAAATTGCAGTAAAGAGAATGGAGGGTGGGGTAATAGCTGGGAAGGGATTGACAGAATTCAAGTCTGAGATTGCTGTTTTGACTAAGGTCCGGCACCGGCATCTTGTTGCGCTTCTCGGATACTGCTTGGATGGGAATGAGAAGCTTCTTGTATATGAATACATGCCTCAAGGAACACTCAGTAGGCATGTCTTCAACTGGGCAGAAGAAGGATTAAAACCACTGGAATGGACCAGAAGGTTGACCATTGCCTTAGATGTGGCTAGGGGTGTTGAGTATCTCCATGGTTTGGCCCATCAAAGCTTTATACATAGGGACTTAAAGCCTTCAAACATTCTTCTCGGAGATGATATGAGAGCTAAGGTTGCTGATTTTGGTCTTGTGCGTCTTGCTCCAGAGGGGAAAGGCTCAATTGAAACAAGAATTGCTGGAACTTTTGGATATTTGGCGCCAGAATATGCAGGTACTTCTTCTCCCTACATTCTTTTTGGCATTAGACTTGCACTTACTCAAGCATGCATTTCATCTTCTTCGATTTTCCTTATTTTACTCGAACATCTCGCTCCAATATAAAAATTATGTGTTTTTTTTTCTTGTGATTGCAGTTACTGGCCGAGTGACAACCAAAGTGGACATATTCAGTTTTGGGGTGATTTTGATGGAGCTAATCACAGGGAGAAGAGCACTTGACGAGACCCAGCCTGAGGAGAGCATGCACCTTGTAACATGGTTCAAAAGAATGCACATCAACAAGGACTTTTTCCGCAAGGCAATTGACCCAACTATCGACCTCAACGAGGAAACACTTGCCAGTGTCAGCACTGTCGCCGACTTGGCCGGACACTGCTGTGCAAGGGAACCGTATCAAAGACCCGACATGGGTCATGCTGTCAATGTGCTTTCGTCTCTGGTGGAGCTTTGGAAGCCAAGTGACCAAAATCCGGAAGACATATATGGGATTGACCTTGAAATGTCACTGCCTCAAGCGCTCAAGAAGTGGCAGGCTTATGAAGGTAGAAGCAACATGGAGTCTTCTTCCTCTTCGCTCCTTCCAAGTTTAGACAACACTCAGACCAGCATACCAACACGCCCTTATGGATTTGCTGAGTCTTTTACATCTGCAGATGGGAGATAATCAGGAAGTGGTTTGTAAATGATGTGATGGGTTTTTTTTTTTTTAATATTCATTTTCTGTGTTTCTTCCTTCTTGTTTTCTGTGTAAACTTTGCTGACCTTTCGATGTTTTATCTCATCCCACTGTCAGATATTTTCCTTGGAAATGTAGTTTTTGTATTGATCACTTGTTTAGAAGTTTAGGAAATGAATCAACTTGGGTGTTCCGTGTTTGGGAGATTGGAATCCCCATGATAAGCAAACTATATTCCATTGCACAATTGCTGGTCCTCTCAACTTGGATCAGTCTATTTCACATTGATGACAGCTGAAGATGCCGCTCAGAAATAATAATAATAATAATAACAATAATAATAATAATAATAAAAAGGACATAAACAATTGAAGATGCAAATCTGTCAGTGAAAATGGAGTTGCCAGTGAAATTGGTGCCTGTCCTAGGAAGAAACAAGATTGAAATTGACATTATTTTATAACTTATCATGTGCCATGATTTGTAATGACAGCATCATTTTTATTGATCATGTGCCATGATTTGTAATGATAGCATCATTTAATTGATCACATGCCATGATTTCTAATGACAGCATCATTTGCTCCAATTATTCACATTATAATTGATGAATGTATACCTGAAATTTGGAAGGACCATCGTGAAATGTCTTGATGCGCGGTTTAGGTCTTTTCATAGCTAATGTGTACAATGAAATTTGAGAAATATTATTTAGCATTTTTTAGTAGCATTTTTGTTTACGTGACATATTTATATTCACTTGTTTTTTTTTTTTCTCTAAAAAAAGGAAAATAAAGACAAAAAAAAATGTTAAGAAAATACTACTTGAAAATGTTGAGTAACATTCCAATGAAAATTTTAATACAATTTGTAACTATTTTAGTGGGTCAATGGTATCTCATATGTCGTAAGTGCCCAAAATTTGGGCATCTTGTGCCATACTCAAGTATTTAACGGAGTGCAATAGTTTTAATTATGGTTAATAATCGATAATCGTATATAACAACTTAAGCCGATTGCATATAACAATTTTTGAAATTGAAAAAAAAAAAATAGTTAATAACCGAATAATCAGTAACCAATTTTATAATGTCTGTCATATAAATTAAAAATAATTATACCAGATGAGGAAATTTTTTTAAAAGAGACACCGGTGCACTCTATGGCTATCTAAGCAAGTGCAGCTTATATTCTGGAATGGGAGAGTAATGGTTATCTGAACAACTATTTTATGCCCGACTTCTATACAACTATTTTATGATTATCTAACTTTACGTTAAGTTGGTGACTTCCAGCCATAAAGGCAATTGCTTTAACCCCCCCCCCCCCCCCCCCCCCATGTCTGTGTCATCTTTTTTGATCTTTAGATGGAAATGGAATTGTTTTAAAAGGCATATCTACAGGTTTTTATTCTATTTTTATGCAAGTATTTACACATAAATACTTGTTTATGACATGACATTCATGATGACCACTACAGTCAAAAAAGAGAGGTTCCAAGAGATGTTTTCTAGCGACTATGCACGTGCAAACCTTTATACTTGGAATCCCCTTTACCCTTTCCCTGATGTATCTCAGAAAAGAAGAAGAAAAAGAAAAAAAGGCTTTTACTTGGAATTAAGTTAGCTTCGATTTCTGATTACATGCGTGTAAGAGTGTTAAGGCATTAGCAGCTTCCACATCAGCCCATGCTTCCACGTCAAGAATCAAGGAAATCACCCTTCTCTCAATAAGGAAGGTAGTGATGCTGCTGTCATTAAAGGATCAGACTTAGGAAAGTTTTCCATACAAGTTCCTCCTCCAGCTATCCATGCGTGCTGCAGAGGACTTTCCTTAACCACACACCCGTGCTGCTCAAGGACTGCTTGCTGCTCAAGGCATGTGTGCTGCAGAGGACTTTCCTTAACTACATACCCGTGCTGCTCAAGGACTGCCTTACATAAACATTCCACTGATACAATATTCATGACAGCAACGTGATTTCACTGATTTGTTATATTTTACCTTATGTGTACATTTGTATATGCTTAGGATTCTCTTCCCTGTACTGAATCACTTCTTTCCTTGTATATGCATATTCTGCATATTTTTCCCTTATCTGTATTGTACTGTATACGGCTATAAATAAAAGTTTTTTGTGTGTGTTTTGGTCAAGTTAACCAAAACCCTTTTCTGCAATAACTTGTTCAGTTAGAACAACTGCAGTGAAGCTATTATTTAAGTTGTAACAGCTATCTTGTAGTTTGAGATATTTTTGGATGTCACAGTTGGCTTTTAGTTAGAGTTAACAAAAGTTAACTTCTATGATAGATTTAGTTAGATGATGTACGCTTATATATAAGCTTTGTAGTTCAATTATTTAATTAATTCATTCATTCAATACAATCAAAACATTTGTTCTCATTCTTCTCCTCTGTTTTGTTGAGCATATCGGCATATTTTTTGCGCAACCAAACACAGGTGAGGAAATGTTTGGTATTTTCTTTTCCATTTCTGTTAGTTTGCACTTTGCTGTAGAAAAGAGTGAATTTTTAATGTGGCTAACTGATGGGCATGCATTTGAGACTGTCTTTGAACTTGGATGGTGAAAGTTTAGTCTTCTCTATACTAAAAGATTTGTTCTTACATTTATGGGTGTTGCTCTTTTTTCGTTTAAGCTGTACATCGCATTTTTGGCTCTATTTTGTTTTGTTTTTGTTTGTTTTTTTATTATTTGTTCTTCCTCAGCGTGCGTAGTGGCTGACCCCTTACAATCTCCTTTTTATTTTTTCCTTATTCTCTGCTTTTCTAACATTTGAGAAAAAAAATGATAAACCAATTATACTATTTACTATTAGTTTAATTTTTCATTGTACATAAACCATTATGAACTTCTAGTTAAATACAATATTCAATGTGTGTTTTACATAGACCACGTCTTCATATGACCAAAGTCGTCTTTATCTGACCAAAGTCATCCCCATCCACCCAAATAAAGCTGAATGCTATGTTGGCTTTGAAAGAAGAGTTAATGTTACCCTACCCCGACGTATGTTATGGATTTGCAAAACGTAATAGCACCATGTCATTTTCTCACTAAAAAAACTTCTTCATAAAATGGACTTTTTTTTTGCCCAGCAAAAAACGTGTCTTCTGACGCCATTTCTCTGGCTGGTTGTGACATTTCCTAGTAGTACAAAAGGACACAAAGTGACGTGGATCGACAATATTAGCTCATGGAGATTCTAAGCTACCTTTTGTGTGTGCTAGTGAGCCTTCTTCTCAACCCAATCAGCTGCAACGGTCTGTCAAAACGTGAGGAGGGAGAGCCTATGGCCTTGTTTGTATTTGGGGACTCACTCTTTGATTCTGGAAACAACCAATACCTCAATACTAGCGCGAGAGGGGGAGGGCTTGACTGGCCGTATGGGGAAACCTTCTTCAAGCATCCCAATGGGAGACTCTCTGATGGTCGTCTAGTCCCCGATTTTATTGGTAACACATCATAAATCTTCCAACGACTTGTAGATTTCAACGTGATTAACTATTTGGTTTGTGTTTTTAAATTTTCACACTAGATCTTAATTGTCACATTGATGCGTAATGGGTGCAGCCCAACTTGCGAAGTTGCCTATGCCTCCACCATACCTAGAACCTATTGAACATCAATTCACCGATGGGATCAACTTTGCTTCTGGTGGAGCAGGTGTTCTTGTTCAAACCAGCCCTGGAACGGTATGTTGTCGTTTTCCAACATAAGACTTATTATCAGTTAAGACTTATTATTATTGGTATAAGCACTCCGGTTGGGCTTGCTGTACTGGTTATACCGAAACCTCCAACCTATAGGAGTGGGTTGAATTACTTGTTAATGTTTTTTTTTTTTTTTTTCCCTAAAAAAGCTAAAAGCTATGACTAAAAGTGTTGTCAAATAGCCCAATAAAATTGCCTCTTGCTTGAGGCAACTTTGTGCTTCATCTGAAAATCACGAAAAGAAGCACTCTTGGAAATTGGTTACCCAACTTAAAAATGAATCATACAATTTACTATCAGGAATTTTTACTTTTAATAGATTTATTGTTCTTTTTATTTCAGATAAATCTCCCAATGCAGCTAAGCTATTTCAAGACTGTAGTGAAGTCAGTGAGCCAGAAATTAGGTGATGCAGAAGCCAAGAAAGTGATGGAGAGAGCTGTATACTTGTTTAGCATTGGAGCCAACGATTACATTAAGGTTTACTTTGACAATCCGAATATTACTCAGTCCTACCGAAGACAATATGTGGGGATGGTGATTGGCAACTTGACTAGTGTGCTCAAAGTAAGCATTTGTGGAAATATTTCACTACAAAGAAAGCATTCAATAGTCTAGTATGAGTTTAAGTCTTTACTTTTTCTTTTCCAGGAAATATATAGTCTAGGAGGAAGAAAAATTGCATTTCAGAACGCAGGGCCTTTGGGTTGCGCACCAGCCTTTAAAGAAAATTTTTCCCCAAATTGGTGATGAGTGTCTTGAAGAACCCACAACTCTGGCAAGGCTACACAACAGAGCTCTAGCCAAATGCCTTGACAACTTAAAAAACAAGTTACCAGGATTCAAATATTCAATATTTGATTTCTACAATGCGCTTGGAGACAGGGTTATTAACCCTACAAAATATGGTAGGTTGTCAGAATAATTTTCACTTAAATCTAATTTTCACTCATCTTTGTCGTAACCTTGCTTTCGTTTTTTAGGCTTCAAGAGTGGTAAGGTAGCATGTTGTGGCCACGGGCCGTACAGAGGATTGTACTGTGGAGGTGGAAGTAATAGGACAACACCATACGAGCTATGCAGTAATCCAAGTGATTATGTTTGGTTTGAAGCTGGCCATAATACTGATGAGGCGAACCACCAGTTTGCTGAGCTGATGTGGAGTGGAGCACCAAATGTCACAGGGCCTTACAATGTGAAACAACTATTTGGACATGCATAAAAAATTATCTATCTCATTCGATTAATTAGTTCTTCAAAGATCTATCAGATTATGATGGAGTAAATAATTTGAGTAATAAATATTCGATTCTTTCTTCAATTTGGATCTATTCGCAATAACACTTTCATTCAGATTTTATATTTTATGTTATTTTATATAAATTAAATATAAACAAATAAATAAAGATTCAGGTCATCCTTAATTTTTTGAGATAGTATTTCAATTATGTTTCCTTTAACTCCAACTATAGAAATGTTTTAACATTTTACAAACTAGAGATGTTGTTGATAAGTTTGTGGCTAAGCAATTTCCACCCTTCTTGTCTTTATTTTCACATTAGATTGTTGTTAAGTGAACTTTTGAGAACCACACTAATACTATTATTTGTTATGGTAGTACAGTCACTATAAGTTTAAGATTCGGAAAAAAAAAAAAACCCAAATATGACAACTCACAATAATATATGCAAATAAGATTTAAGAATTAGGATATACGTACCTAGAGAAGGTAAAAGGAAGAGCTACATAGAATAGGGCTGTCTTGCATTTTCATTTTCTGAGGATCATTGGAACGGAATGATTAGAAATAACAAATGTTTTACATCCATATATCAATCACAAGACTTGCATACAACATAAATCAATATATACATTTACGTACTCATTTTTAAGTCACCATTGCTACAACATAAACCTAGAAAAGTACTGCTCGACATTCTTTATCAATTGTTGGTTTCATATTGCCTGATTGAGCATCTGCATACAAAAAGATGAAATTATTTCTCCTCCTAGTAAATGATAAAAATAAAAACCCAACAAATTACATATAAATACTAAAAAGAATATTGATTTACAGGAAGATGTGATGGTCTAATTAAGCCCCCATCATGCACATGCACATGCACATCACATATAATATTATTATACATATTATGCTTTTATCCAGCTCGCATATACACTTCCCATCCAGTCCTAAGATTACCTTGGTTTACACTCCATCTTCCGGACGAAAGAACATACATATTTGGGTTAACCCCATTGGAGAATGGGATATCTTCAAGTTCCTTATTTGTACAGTACTGTTCAATGCTGTCATTTCCATATCCAGAGCAAGTTTAATCCACTTCGTTATAGAATTGTAGGAGCTGCTCCTCAGGATTCTGAAATGCTTGTAATCCCTCATGATGGGGCGGCAGATGCTCCCCAATCAACCATGCCAATTTGTCTTATTGAATAGATATGTTTTTGCACACTATATTGGGAGATTAGCTTCATATGAAGACAGCACAGAGTTAGAATCTCCAGCCAAACTATTGATATCTTTCACTGATTTAGTTTCTGACTCATCATCTACCGTTGCTCCCTCTATTATTCCAGTTATTATGGGTGGAAATATGCTCTCCAGTTCATGATTTTTTTCCAAACACAGAGAGATGTTCAAAAGCAAAGTTGGGATCCCAGCATTTGTGCCTTGATATAGGCAAATCCAATTGCCCTGCCTGTAATTTTCTTTTCTTGTTCAAGTCAACAATGTTGTTCCTAA
>FXXK01000124.1:81480-94713 GCA_900184695.1 Betula pendula | reverse complement strand
CGTTAAACAATATGCACAATGCCTACAATTCAGTCAAGATACTCAATGTTTTGCTTGCCTAAGAGGCTGGGTGTATCACTCCAAAAGCTACTTGATTCTCCCTAAACAAAGAATTAGCAGGGTGTATTACTCTAATTCTTTTCTTTCTGAGAGGATTAGGCATGGGTATCTACTAATTGTTCTTTAAGAAACATAAATCTATGGAAATCGGACAAACACACCTACAACCTAGAACATGGTATCTATCCTGTCTTCATGTTGGATTACCCCTAAGAACCCGCCAATTGCTTCTTTTGTCACTTCTACTAGGCCCATGGACTTCGGTCATCCAAATTGACCTAGATAAACAATCCTACACATGTTATTGTCATAAGATGATCAAAACCCATACATAACCATATGAAGAACGAACAAAACCGAGATAAATCAATTAAGCATCAAAAACATAATTGTAGCAAGACAATTGAAACCTTAAAGAGACATGATTAGGCTTCATTGGGTCCTAACTAAAGTATTGGCTACACATAATTTGGATGAAAAATATCCCCATAAGAAAATAACAAAGAAAAAACTAAAAAAAATAAAGAACTTAAGAAAAAACCTTCTTTGAAGCCTTTGATTCTTCTCCTCAAGCTTGCTTGTGTGTGTTTTGGAGGACTTAGGGGAGTATTTATAAGTTTAAGAACAACCCTAGTCAATTTCGTGCACCCTAGGAAGTCCAAAATCGAGTTGGAGTAGGATTAGGATTTTTCAAATCGGAGTCTGCCGACTTACTGTTCACGCGCGCAAAGGTCGCCAAGCCATCTTGATAAGTCGCTCGAGCGAACCTTATTACCTTTATGTTTTGTTAATGATTTGTTTCTCTCTGAGTCCTCTTTCCAACGCACTTGACCTTGCCTTAATCCGAGTTTTGACGCTAAGATTTATGGCCGAAAATAGTGCACAAAGGTCAAATTCTCAGTCAACTTTTACAGTTCATTGTTATTTACCTTGACCAAGACATTTTCTAAAAATACCTCGCGGTCGTTTGATGCTTCTATCGGCCAATTGCAATGTAATTGAGGTTGGTTGAAGTTCCCCCAAACTCAATTTTTGATAAACCTCATAAGGTAGTAAATTGATACCTGCCCCCAAGTCTAACAAAGCACGGTCAAAGAGTTTGTCAGCAATTCTGCATAGGATAGTAAAGCTACCTGGATCTTTCAGCTTAGGTGGTAGCTTTCTTAACAAAACCGCACTTACCTCCTCGGTAAATGCAACTTGCTCATGCTCCTGAAACTTTCTCTTGTTAGTACAACAATCAGAACTTGGCATAAGATGAAATCTGTTTAATTGCATCAAGTAAAGGAAAATTGATTTCAACTTTCTTTAAAGTTTCAAAAACATCCAGCATCTGTTTTTCTTTCTTGGGCTTCACTAACCTTTGAGGGAAGGGTGGCAATGTCACATACTCCCTCTCAATTACCTTTTTGGAGGTTGTGGCTTTTGTTGGAGGTGCTTCTACTTCCTTTTCGGTTCCCACCTTGTTATCAATGACCTTACCACTCTTGAGAGATGTCACAGCATTGACCTGCTCATGTCCTCTTGGATTGGGTATTGTTTGGGATGGGAATTCGCCCCTCTTTCTCTCACTCATCTCCTTAGCCATTTGCCCCACTTGTGTTTTCAATCTCTGAATGGCCTAGCTGGTGGTTGCTTCCAGTCTTTGAATAGACAGACTATTCTGAGCATTAGTCTATTGCTGTGCGGTTATGAACTGGAGTATGACCCCTTCAAGATCATTCTTTTTCTGCTCCGGATTAGGTTGCATCACTTGTGGTGGAGCTTGATAATTATTCCCCTGCTGAAAATTTCTTTGCTACCCTTGTGGAGTCTGCACATTCTGATTATTACTCCATGAAAAATTGGGGTGGTTTCGCCACCCTGCATTGTAGGTGTTGGAGTATGGATTGTTCTTTGGAGGAAATTCACCTTGTCCCACATAGTTGGCCTATTCTTGATCTGCAAATGGAGACATAGGACAAGTCTCAGTGGTATGGTTAGAATGAGAACATATGGCACATACCTCGACTTGTTGTACTTGCTGAATTGGCGAGATGTTGTGTGATGTCATGGCTTTCACAATCATGTCTAGCTTCCTCTCCATTGTCGCCATTTGAGATTGGACTCCGCTGTTGGTGCTTATCTCATAAACACCTTTACCTTTTGATACATTCCTTCCTTTTGATGAGAATTGCTGAGAATTTTCACTTAGAGTTTCAAAGAGCGCAATGGCTTCCTCACTGGTTTTCTCCATCAGTACACCACCACAGGCTGAATCAACAAGACTTTTGTTATTATCATTTAGACCTTCATAGAAAGCTTGTACCTGGTTGTCTTGAGACAAATTGTGGTGTGGACATTTGAGAAGTAGCTCATTGAAATGCCAAGCTTCGAAGAAAAGATCTCCATCCTTTTATTGAAAAGTCTGAATTTCTCTTCTAAGTTGCCTAGTCCTTTGAGCTGGAAAGAATTTTTTCAAAAATTTTGTGGCCAACTCTTCCCAGTTGTTAATAGAACCTGCAGCCAGAGAGTTTAACCACAACTTAGCATTATCTTTAAATGAAAAAGGAAAGAGGATTAACCTGATATGCTCTGGAGTTAAGCCATGAATGTTTTGTGTCTTGCAAAGATCAAAGAAATCTCTTATGTGCAAGTATGGATCCTTGGAGAGTGTGCCTTTAAAATGTGGTAGCATGTTAAGTAAATGAGGAGATAAATTGAAGCTGCATTGTGCATTTGGCTGGTAGGCGATGCATGATGGTTGATTGAGGTTTTGTGGAGTGAAAGAACTTTTCATTGGCTTTCGCTCAGGTTGATTCTCTACATGTACTTCTCCCATCTTTTCCTCAACTTCGAATTCCTCTTCTTCTTTGGAATCTTCTTTTGGCCTTTGAGGTTGTCGAATGGTGCGTTCAATCTCTGGATTGTATGGAATAATAGCTAAATTTTGAGATCGACGTCCTTGCATGGGCAAAAATCAATTTTGAAGTTCACAACAGCTTCAGTGCTGCTATTTGGAAAAGAGACGCTCGAGCCCCCTTTCTGCAGAAACAGATCAGAACAGAAACTGAAACAAAAGTCAGAATTTTTTTTTTTTAGATGAAAATAAACAAAAATAACTAAACTAAAAGGAAAAACTTTTAAAACACAATTTAACACAATCCTCGGCAACAGCGCCAAAAACTTGTTGTACAAATATCCACTTAAATAAATAGGCGAATAAATGCACGTTTTACTAGCAAGTGCACAAGATCAAAACGATAGTATAGACGACAAATACGAGATCATTCCCACGAGGATTGGTAAACTATGTTTAAAAAGCAATTCCTAAAAAGATATTGTTGAATGAAACGAAATAAATGATTGAATTGAAATAATAAGATAAAAGGCTAGGGCTTCAATATCCACCGCTAATCATACTTAAATAAGGTAAACAATATGCACAATGCTACAATCATGTCAAGATACTCACTGTTTGTTGGCCTAAGGGCATGGTATCTACTCCGAAAGCCATTGATTCTCCTATGCAACGAATTAGGCATGGTATCTACTCTAATTTTTTTATTTCTCAAAGGATTTAGCATGGTATCTACTAAGTTGTTCTTTGAGAAAGCATAAATCTATGAAAATCGACAAACACACTAAAACCTAAAACATGGTATCTATTCCGGTCTTTCATGTTGATTACCCCTAGAACCCGCAATTGGTTCTTTTGTCACTCTACTAGGCCCAGGACTCGGTCATCCAAATTGACCTAGATAACAATCTACACATGTTATATGCATAAGATGATCAAACCCATACATAACCCATATGAAGAACGAACAAAAACCCGAGATAAATCAATTAAGCATCAAAACATGAATTGTAGCAAGACAAATTGAAACTTTAAAGAGACATGATTAGGGCTTCAATTGAGTCCTAACTAAAGTATTGGCTACANAACATAGAATTGTAGACAAGACAAATTGAAAACTTTAAAGAGACATGATTAGGGCTTCAATTGAGTCCTAACTAAAGTATTGGCTACACATAATTTGGATAGAAAATCATCCCATAAGAAATAACAAAGAAAAAACTAAAAAGAAACAAAGAACTAAGAAAAACCCTTCTTTGAAGCCTTTGATTCTTCTCCTCAAGCTTGTGTGTTTGTTTTGGAGGACTTAGGGGGTATTTATAGAGTTTAGGAACAACCCTAGTCAATTTCGTGCACCCTAGGAAGTCCAAAATCGAGTTGGAGTAGGATTAGGATTTTTCCAAATCGGATCTGCCGACGTTACTGTTCACCGCGCAAAGTCGCTCAAGCCATCTTGATAAGTCGCTTGAGCGAACCTTATCTACTTTATGTTTTGCTTAATGATTTGTTTCTCTCTGAGTCCCCTTTCCAACGCACTTGACCTTGCCTTAATCCGAGTTTTGAGCTAAGAGTTATGGCCAAAATAGTGCACAAAGGTCAAATTCTCAGCAACTTTGCACAGTTCATGTGTTTTAAGCCCAAGTTGATGGAATTGACTTCTTTTCTTCCAAAACTTACAAAATAAGGAAAAACACAAAAAACAACACAAAACATCATATTATAATGAAATTAAGAGATTAACATATGTGAATTAAAGGGCTTGAATGTGTGACATTCAACACTTATCACTTGGGAAGTAATAATGCACATGTTATACAGATTATCATTTGTGAACTCAGTTTATAAATCACAAGCATTGTTATTCTCAATTTATAGCATAAACATGTCATGATGCAATATATCTGTAATACATGATATAATCAAGAATAAGTGATATATTAACAGTATGGTCTACCCGAGATATTACCCTTTCTCAGTAAGGTTTGTACGTCCCAAAGGACTTTTGGTACAACTTTGGTGCCCTAGACATTGCACAAACATACTATCTTATTCTAGTAGTTCGACTGAGTTTGACTTCGGGTGGTCCATATTGATTAGCAAAGCTGTAACTAGTGACCCACTCAAAGAATGGTGTGCTGTCATAAAACTTAACTATTAGATCCAAGGCCCTCTTCATAAAAGAAAACTCTTGACCATAGAATCAACCTGTAATAATAGTAAGCCCATGGCCGTTTTACCGGACGAACCAGTGTACCATGTCATACGATGCACATTAATCTTTGTTTCTTTTATCTGCATGCTTTTCACAACTTATCATTTCTTTATCTTTGTTAATCATAACTGTTTTCACAAATGGAGTTCACAGTTGAGAATAAATAGGTATTTCATGAAAGTTGCACACATGCATGTTTTATACATTAAAATAGTCATGCTATCCATAAAAGTATAATAATAGCAAGTATCTATGTGAGTTTTTATTTACTTACGTTGTTTGGGTTAATCAAGTATTCTTCCACAAGATCCCCGATTTCCGAATCTGAGAAACAATCTTACCGTTAGTCTTATGCCTTGAATTAAACAAGTCCTAGGCCTCTAATAAACTGAAAGGACATTCTGTCTGAACATCGAACGTTTGGCCAAGAGGGTCGAACATTCTAAGCCCGCACATCAAACATTTGATTAGAAGGGTCAAATTTTTAATGAGGTCTAGAAACTCATTATAGGCCAAATCTCAGTCCTTTTTGGATTCTAACTTTTCCTAAGGTCTCTTATAGGTCTAACCAAAGAAAATAAGGAGTCTCATACTTAAAAAATAGGGTTTGAGGTAACAAACTCCTTAAACAAAACAAAACCAACCCAAACTATCTAAACCTCAAATGATCAAGACCAAAACTAAACAATACACAAACTAAGACTCAATATCATCTAAACAAGATAACAACAAGCAAATAACAACAAGGAAACGAACTAGACAAAGTTAAGTACTTCCAAAGCTCAAAAGCCTTCTCCTTTTCCAAACACACTCTCTCATACACTCACAAACGTTCTTTGGTCTCCAAAGCACGAGTGAACAGTGAAATGAGGGGTGATGGGTTTTATTTATAGAGCTAGATTGTTTAGTTAAGAACTGCTGGATTTTTAGGTTCATCGAACTTTCTATGTACGACATCGAATGTTTGAGGTACTATTACCCAATGGTCTTAGGGTTTTCACCTAACGTTTGATAAAAGCATCAAATGTTTGATTTAAGCACATCGAATGTTCTATAAAAGCATCGAACATTTGATACTGTCTGACATATACATTGATCGAAAGTTTTCACGTGAACAGTGCATCGGGACACGTATCAAACGTTTTATCCTCACCACAGAACATTCCATGAGCACATTTGTAATACCCCGAATATTTATTTATTGGATAAATAAATATTAATTTTGGATATAGGTATGATTGTGGCATTTTATGGAGGAAATAATTATTTTGGAAAGATCCCAAGGAATAAACTGATATTTTATGGAGATAGATTTTAGTTGGTGATTTTAATTCCTAATACTTGGATTTACTACTAAGGAGTTATTGTGGATCTTACTTTCATTAATAAGATTTAAAGTGCTATTAGATTTAATTTGGAATAAGAGAGAGCTTTTTGGAGATTTATTCTGCATTACCAAGGACCGATAATGGTAATAAGACAAGAATAGCATCTTGAAGTTTAAGGACTTATTTTGAGGCCTTAGGCGTTCATAGAACGTTTGAAGGATTCCATAGAACATTAGATGTTCTCATGGAACGTTTGATGGTAAGGATCAAACAGTTGATGCGTGTTGCGATGAGCTATTCACGTGAGATTTCTTGATCAGTGTGCATGTTAGACCATATCAAACGTTCGATGCTTTAATGGAACGTTCGACATACTTTTATCAGACGTTTGGTACTTTTATCAGACATTCGGTGGAAACCTTAGGACTGTTGGATAATAGTGCATCAAATGTTCGATGTCATACATCAAATATTTGATACATCCAAAAATCTATCAGTCCTTAACCAGACATTCCAACTCTATAAATATAACCTCACCCCTCTTCTGCACTGTTCACACTCAGTTTGGATTCACTAGAGACTTGTGTGTGTGTGAGGGAAAGTGTTTGAAGGAGAAGGAAAGTGTTTTGGCTTGAAGAGATATCCATCTTTCCATAGTTCATTTCCTTGTTGATTTTGCTTGTTGTTATGTTGCCTAGTAGTTGTTATGTCTTAGTTTCTATGTTTCTTAGTTTAAGATTGAATCCTTTTGGAGCTTTAGTTGGTTTATACAAGTTTGGATATTTTGAGGTGGTTTAGGAGTTTAATACCTCAAACCCTGTGTTTTGGGGTTTGAGACCCTTTATTTTCACTAGTTAGACATTTAGGAGACCTTATGAAGTGTTAGAATCCATAAATGACCAAGATGTGGCCTAGAATGAGTTTCTGGACCTCATCAAACGTTCGATGTTCTTAATCAAACATTCGATGTTCTTAATCAAACGTTCAATGTGTGGGTGTAGAACGTTCAACCCTCATAGTCAAACATTCGATGCTCGGCCTGAATGTCTTTTTTTTGTTCTTAAAGGCTAGTGTATATGTTTTATTGTGGATTAATGGTGATTTTAGAGTTAAATAGTTAGAGTTCTATAGATGTTTTAACTATTTGTTCTTCATATTATTTAAGAGTATATTTACCACTTTTTAAGGTATTGATGGGTAGATCCTTTGTATTTTTGAAGTGTAATATATGAGGCTTTGTCGTTAAAAGAATGGTTAGGCCTTTGATTAAAGATATGCAGTTTTATGTTTCAAATGATACTTTGGGAACTAAGTTGTACTTAGGATAATGTAAGAGCTTATTTTAGGCCTTAGAGTGTATTAGATGGGTTAAAGTATGACATTTGGAGTTTTAGAGTTTTCGTCTATTGAACGTTCGATGGTTTCACCAAGCGTTCGATGGTCAAGTTGAGAGTCTAATTTGCCCGGTTTAAGGTTTAGGCTCTAAGGTAGGTTTTTAAGTGGGATACTTCTAATTAAGGAATTATGTGACATAAATGTAGGGTTTGTGACTTCAAGGAAACGATCACGATAATAGGGCGATACCGACGTTAAGAACCGAAAGAGGACTTTTAAGCAATCAAGGTAAGCGGATATCTTGTGCTAATATTTTTATAAATAATGACCCGATACATTTTATATAATCTTTTTAAAAGAAAACCCGGGTTATCTCTTGAAATAAATAAATAATGTTTTATGTATGAAAAGTGTGACTTGGATATCTTTTTATAAATATTATCTCAAATAATGCATATTTAAATATTGTTTTATTATGCATACATGAAATGAGTTGCTTATGTGGATATATGTAAAATGAGATGAAATGTGAAATGGATGATGAATGGTGAGTATGTATATGATTTGTTGGCAGTGTAACATACCCTTGATGAAGTGTGGCCATACCAGCTGGTAACCCTAAGTAAAGGGGGTTAGGCTAATAGGGTTCTATAGGGAGGATACGAACAGACCAGTCCTTACTAAAAGGTGATGTGCAAGACAAGCACAACCTTACTCTGGGGGTTAAACAGAGCTATGGATGTTTATATGATGAAGCAAGCAAGGATAAATGTTTATGTAAAGCCAATTTTTATGAATCCAATATATTTGCAAAAATAAATGATTTTTATGACTCAATAATTTTATTTGCATATAAACTGTTCATAGTCACACAATAGCACTGGATTACTTGCTTACTAAGCGGTGGACTTACCCCTTACTTTCTCCACCTGTAAAACATCTATGTTGTAAAACATAAATCTTTTACAGTGTAGCCAATTAGGTCTTTGAGGGACAAGGATCATGAACCGGACGCGACAATTTAGAGTTATGATTTGGATTTAGCAATGCTTGAGGACACATTGCAGAGTGTTGGAGATCGCTTATGATAAATAGTACTATTGAGTGACATTGTAGACTTAGTGTTTTGAGATGTATTTGTGTTCTTGTAATCCTTCATTATTGAACTCTCTTTTTTGTATTCAGAGTACAACTACTTGTCCCTTTCCTTTGTCTCCTTGAACTTTGATAGTGTTGAACTTCTTCACCTTGGTGAACAAGATAATACTCACCACCTTCTTTTATTATCTTCAAGCCCCATGGTAACATATATAAACAAGCACTATCATACGAGTATGTCCAAAAATTAAAGGTTCAAGGTTATGATTGCAAAACGTTGATACTTCGGGGAGGTGTACGTGAAGTTTCCCCAAATATCAAAACTATTTTGATGCTTGCCTTGTGTTTTAAATGAATCTTATAGCACAACCAATGTACAGTTGCTGGTTTGAGCTTTGCATGATCTGCCTACCCATGAAAAGGTGCTAAGAACATGAGCACTTTCATCCATAAGAATTTGACAAATGACAGACACTTTATGATCATGCAAAAAAAGCTCACAAGCATTTATCATTCACCAACATAAAGGTACGCATGCATGTAGAGTGCAGAGAAAAAGAAAGAGAGGACAAAAATTGATCAGCCTAAGTTGCATATTAATTAAATCATATTTATTCATGCAGGCCTGCTAGCATAAAACATGCAGAGACATGAATGCAAAACACAGGCACAAAAAAATTAATACAAGCCCCACATGGATAAACAAATTGCACTATTGCATTTCAACCAAATTTACATGGGTGGCCTATCAACAGAAAGAAAAAAAAAGGGTGGGTTGATAGTCGCGCGAGCGCTACCGATTTTACATTTATAATTAACCGCTCGCGTTAGATCACACCTTTGCAGGATAGTTCTAAAAAGAGGGTATCGATCCGCAAAGACTGTGATGGTCGTTCGTCGAGCCTTCGAGGTGTTCTCCGGCTCAACTCGTGAAACAGAAGGGTTTTGTTTTAAAACTAAAAGACATAAACATAAATGACTTTAAAGATAAATGACATAAACTTTAAATGACATAATTGAAATGACATAAATGTAAATGACATTAAGTGTAAAAGACATAAATGTAAACGACATGTAAAGTAAAGATAAAGATAGAATACAGATTGTATCTAACTTTGGATCTTTAACAAAGGCATAATATGAGCGTGTAAAGGTTGTCAATCCTTACAACGATCACATCAAGAATTTACTATCTAGAGAAAATGACAAAGCATCATAGCTCGCACTAGTCACTCACCTAAATGACATAAATTTAAATGACAGAAATCTAAACCTACATGTGAGATAACTCGTGTTCCCTAGCATACGATATAAATCCTCTTAATAGCCTACCCAATTATCATGAAATAAGCATAAAGCATCATAGGTTTCCACCCCTCTTTCCCTCTATTCTAAGTTAAGCTAACATGGAATTGAGTTGTGGTCCCTAGCATGCCCTATCAAACTCACATAACATTAAGTCAAAAAGCATCATTGCATACCATGGTAATCATTCAAGACTCAAACAATTCTTCATAGACAAAGAACAATTTTCTATCTCAAATGGTATTTCATTAAGAACAAATCCTTAAGCAAATGCAATCATTATACCATTTATACAAAATCCATACCTAAATACAATCTACCTCAAACCATAACCCCAAGAAAATATTACATCAAACCTAAATAGGAATCATTCCTCAAAGAAATGGATTTCCTCAATGGATTTGAAGAAATCCATCTCCTAAGGAGCATGGGAGTTATGGGTTAAGTTCTACCATATTTACACTATCAAAATAAAGCAAAAGAACTAAAAATCACACTGAACAAGGCTCAAAACAGGTTCTGGCCGAGCTCTCTTTGCCCCTTTGGACGAAAATTACATATATAAGCAAAGGAAGCCTTGATCTTTCTTAAGGAAAGATCAAGCTAAAGATCTCATGTTCCAGGTGTTGTGGAGTCCTCTGGGGGAAGAATTCGGCGCCCACCTTTATCCCTTAAGCCGCAATCTTTGATAACTTTTCCAGATATTTGAAGATATTTGCTGATATTTCCGCTTCCAGAAAGTTCTGGAACTTCACACACATTTTTGACCCCCAAGACGTCCGAATCTGATCTTTCACATAAAATAGCATTTATGTGTCTTGAAGTCTTCTTTCCAAAGCCTCTGACCTTATCTCAATCCAAGTTTTGTACTGGGAGATATGGCCAAAATAGTACGCGAAGGTCAGTTGCGGAACTGATATGGAAGCTTCTGGAAGCGACTACGATCGATCCCAGCTTTTTACGATCGATCCCAAGCCTGGGATCGATCCCAGCTTTCTTGCGATCGATCCTAGCTTCCTGTGGATCGATCCAAGGGCATTTTTGAGCTGTTACAACTTCCCTTGATGCATTTTGAGCCTAATTTTGATGATTTTGCATGTGTTTTCCATTAGACCCTACAAAATAAGATAAAACACTAAAACACACTAAAATATTAGAAAACAATATAAACTTAGGTATAACACATGCGAGTTAAGGGGTTTGAATGTATAACATTCAGCACTTATCATGGGTGAAGACGTGGGGGACTACCTATGCATTTTCCGCTGACAATTTTAGTCTAGTGACAATACAGAGTTCACTTAGAGCAGTTCACTTCATGATTGACTAAATTGCCACCACAATTGTTAAACATCCTTGGGATACATGGAATACAGTTATATTGAACAAAAGCTTTAGAGGCCATTTAACTAGAACTAAAACAAATAACATTAATTTCAACGCAGAAATTACCTGTGATATGCACTTTACTCTTTCAAATAAGGTTGTTGCGAGTATTCATCAATAGTTGTTGCGAGTATTCTTCAAGGGACTCACGGCCAAGAAGAAAGACTGGGCAAGGTGAGTTTGGATTTTCTTTGAAATTCCTGAGATACCCATCTGTTGTAAAAATATCCACCTAAATAAATAGGCGAATAAATGCACGTTTTACTCGCAACTGCACAAGATCAAAACAATAGTATAGACGGCAAATACGAGATCATTCCCACGAGGATTGGTAAACTATGTTTAAAAAAGCAATTCCTAAAAAGATATTGTCGAATGGAACGATATTAATATTGAATTGAAATAATAAGATAAAAGGCTAGGGCTTCGATATCCACCGCTAATCATACTCAAATAATGTAAACAATATGCACAATGTACAATCATGTCAAGATACTCAATGTTTGCCAGCTAAAGGCATGGGTGTATACTCCAAAGCTATTGATCTCCCTAAACAACGAGATTAAGCATGGGTGTATTCTCTAACTCTTTTCTTCTTGAGGGATTTAGCAATGGGTGATACTAAGTTGTTCCTCAAAGAAGCATAATCTATGGAGAGATCGACAACACACTAAAACCTAGAACATGGTGTATATTCCAGTCTTTCATGTTGATTACGCCCAAGAACCCGCCAATTGGTTCTTTTGTCACTCTACAAGGCCCAGACATCGGCGTCATCCAAATTGACCTAGATAACACTCTACACATGTTATATGCATAAGATGATCAAACCCATACATACACCCATAGAAGAACGAACAAAAAACCCGAGATATATCAATTAAGCATCAAAATATGAATTGTAGCAAGACAAATTGAAACCTTAAAGAGACATGATTAGGGCTTCAATCGAGCCCTAACTAAAGTATTAGCTACACATAATTTGGATGAAAATCATCCCCATAAGAAAATAACAAAGAAAAACTAAAAAGAAATAAAGAACGAAGAAAAACCCTTCTTTGAAGCCTTTGATTCTTCTCTTCAAGCTTGTGTCTTTGTTTTGGAGGACTTAGGGGAGTATTTATAGAGTTTAGGAACAACCCTAGTCAATTTCGTGCACCCTAGGAAGTCCAAAATCGAGTTGGAGTAGGTTTAGATCTTTCCAAATCGGGTTCTGCCGACTTTACTGTTCAGCGCGCATGATGGCTCGAGCTAAACATGGATATGGCTCGAGCCAAGTGATGGCTCGAGCTAAACATGGATATGGCTCGAGCCAAGTGATGGCTCTAGCCAAGTATGGATATGGCTCTAGCCAAGTGATGGCTCTAGCCAAATATGGATATGGCTCTAGCCAAATTCTTCAGCTTTTCTCCAACATCTCTTCCAAACCCGAAACTTGATGGAATTGAGTGTTTTTCTTCCAAAATCTACAAAATAAGGGAAAAACATAAAAACAACACAAAACATCATATTATAATGAAACTAAGAGATTAAGATATGTGAATTAAGGGGCTTGAATGTGTAACATTCAGCACTTATCACACCCTCAAACTTACATATTGTTAGTCCCTTAGCAATACAAAAACTGAAATAAAAGACACTACTCTACCTCCTCTGTCGTGGGAAACACG